>JARHVA010007482.1:585000-672136 GCA_037957365.1 Torreya grandis | reverse complement strand
GTGATAAGTGAAATTCAATGAATAGAGAATAAATCCAAGGTGAAATGAAGAGAGAAATAATTAGTAGGATTTTGATTTTATCCATGATGAAAAAATTCTTAAAACGGAGATTGAATTAAATAGAGAATGGATGACTAGGATTCTAAAGTTTATAAAGCATATATATGAGATGATTCTAGAGAAATATATATGGATAAAGGTTAGAAAGATTATAATTTGGGAACAAAGGTGTCTAAAATTTGATAAATATAAACAAGTGGGATAAGTGTTGAAATGCATGGCAAAGAAAAAATGAAAAAGGGTGTTGTACCAAAATTAGGATTCTACCTAAGGTACATGTATGTAGTCATATAGAGCATAAATATGATCATTTTTTCCTTCCAAAAAATAATATGAAATTTATGACCAATATATAATTAACCTTATAATTACTTCCTTATAATTATTAAATACCTTTCGAAACCCATAACCACTATGCAACTATATGAACTTAGTTTTTACAAAATAATATATGTAAAACCAAAATTACATATGAATGAAAATAATAGTGTAGGAAGTTACATGCTTATAATACAATTAAAAATCATTACTTGAATTTAATTTCCTTTAACTCATATTATATTAAGTATAAAATTAGTGTATTTTATCATGTATTCAAACCCAACTTAATAGTGAAAAAATAGTGCTTAACATATTTATAAAAACATTGCAAGTGATTTATTCTAGTTCATTAAACCATGGTATAATAAAATAATAGATTTCCCTAATACCCTTTGAAACAAAACAAATATTTTAAACACTCATGAAATAACATGAAAACATTAAATCATGTGGATGCTAGGATAAATAATCATTTTTAATATTGAAGTAAATATTAGTAACCATATATATGTCATCTCATCTTATAGGGGTTTCCTTACAAGTGAACAATAAATTAAAATTAGGAATATTAATAAAATAAAAATATTTTATTCAGTACTAATTATTTTTCATTTTTTGATACAATAGATAAAAATATCATTGAATATCTAACTGTTACAACCATATTATTTTATATCAACCCAACTTCATGAATATATTAATTTAAACATTTTAGTATTTTATTGATAGTTTATTAAGGCTGGATCAAGTTCAAAATAGATTAAATGAAATTAATCACAATAACTTATTATAAGTAGGTATTTACAATTTAATCCAAAATTTAACTAAAGAATAATGACTTAAATTACTTCATTATTAATCTTAAATTCAATACTCAAAGTAAAACTTCAAAAAAATAATTAATGTAACAATTTAAAGTTATGTTTTATTCAATCCTATAAGTAAAATTTGAGAATTTTATGATATAATATGGAAATATCTAATAATATAGCTCATTTTTTTTATTTTTTTTCAACAATAAAATTTGATAATAAATTCATAGATTAAGTATTACTTCCATTTGTATAAGTTATATCATATTTCTAACTAGTTGTATCTCTTTAATCCCTTTAGTGGGTTGTATGTCATATTAAACGAATAAATAAGAATTTAAAGTTACAGCTCATCCTCTAATGTTTTATAGAATATATATAATGACATTCATATATCATATGTGTACTATTTTTATTTATGGTCCTCATGAATGTGTGAAAAACTTAGTTATATATCAAATTTTAAATGCCTTTTCAGCCTTAAATAACTGCAAGATTATATTCCTATATTAGTTCAAAATTACATCTTGATTAAGAAAAAAATAATAGTATTTTATCAAGAATTGACTCATAAGTCCAAACACAAAATTCCAAGTATTAACCATAATCAAAGTAGTTGGTCCCTAGAAATATTCATTATAATATATTGTCAATAGTTTTAAACAAGTAATGCTGAGTTGGATATAAAATATTATTTTGAACATTAATTCCATTTAGATGAGATGAAATTACATAATATTCAATATTGTTAAGGTGTGAAAATTATAGATATGTACCTATCAAATAATGAATAAAATCTTCTCTATACTATATTTTAGAACTATGCTCCTATGATATAATAGATTAATAATTTATAGTTCTATCATATACAAAAATTAATATTAATAATGCATACAATTACACACACACACACACACACACACACACACACACACACACACACACACACACACACACACACACACACACACACACACACACACACACCCTCCCAATTTGTTTTCATCTATTTATTGACATAGCCCTCCCAATTTTTTTCATTTGTGTATGGGATCTCCTTGGTCTATGTGATAATTTTATACTAATCTAAGAAAAATATCTCCACATTGTATATCATTTTTATCCTCCATGGATAATTTTAGTAATAGTCAAATACTATTCTAGTTACCAATAATGTCTACCTTCACTGATAGTATCCTAGGTTCATTAAATATCTATTTTTCAAATTTATCCCTTCGGTCACCCTACATGTTTCATAAGACACTTATGCAGGTAAGTTGCCTAAAGATTCATTTGTATATATAAAATAAGTCTAAGGACTTAGGGAATTTGGTCACTACTTGGAAAACCACTTGAACATTAAAAAATACATTTGCACATCATTTAGGCAATGCAAAAAATTATCCAAGTTGGAAACATTATCGAAGTATTAGTCTAAAATCATAGTTAAAGTACTATCAAAAAGTAAAAGTTACAAGTTGTCAAGTATAAAAATCCAAAGATACACAATGCATTCTATAAGAACACTATTGATCACACATACATATAGGTAAGAGAAATACTTTATATTTTATCTCTCTTTGTAGTATTGGAATGTAAGAAATAATAAAAAAATTAACAAGGTGTGGTTGGTCAACCTTTATTTATAACCAATTTTTTTAGGTCCAACAAGTGTCAAAATTGGATATATGGTCTCAAGGTGAAGAATGAAAAAATAATAATTTGCACATATGATCGATGATTAAAAACTACATAGGATTTATCTCAATAGTTAGGTGTAGTGATATGTTACAAAATAGACCAAAGAATACATATGGATAGTTTCGACAAATAGTGAATATATCTAGTCATTACATGTGTGTGAGCCTTGACCAAAAATATCATAGAATATTATAATAGTTAGTCTACTTAATGAAGAAGTCATAGATCCATTCTAGATTACTTAATATGACTGTGCATAGACATTGAAAAAACAAAATATAAATTATCTAAATGATTTATCATTTTAGTCATTTATATATTTAACAAGTGCAATAATTTATATCTTAGTATTCAAAACTATTTGGTTTATATTATATCACGTGCAATATGAATTGTAATAGTTTAATACTTTTTTATAACACTAAATCTAAAATAAATTACAATATTCTAGTGAAACAAATCTTTTTAATTAAGTGTGGAAAACCATATGCCTTTCTCCTTTAAGATTTCATCTTAAATTTTTAGGGTTTCATATTTATGCTCTAAGGTTTTGGATGTGATTTTTGATTTTACCTTATTCACATAAATAAATCATAACTATAATTGATATAAATAGTTTATATTTTCTAATTTCATAATTACATGTTGCTTTCTTAAAATATGTAATATCTTTGAAAATAATGTAATGAAAAGGGTTAAATTTATGTGTAATAAAACTAAGACTAATATTAATAATGATTAATCCTTATCTCTCCTTACTAATACATATTATTTAAATATCCAATCTAAGATGATTTTGGTTACCACTAGACATTAAAGATCATGTATGAAAACATTCATTCCTCCCCCCTATACCTCAAGGTGGTAATATCTACCACCCACCCCATTGCATGACCTAGGATTAAATTACATTCTATGATACATGATATCAAATCATAAATAGGTAGTCAAAATTTCCTTGATAATCCCCATCCCCCTCCTAGATTTATATCTAGTTAAACAAAGAAGTATGGAATCATTGATCAGCTTAAGAATACTCTATTTAAGATATCCATAATAAATTTACACAAGTGGTGCACTATATATAAGTATATTTTATATGCATAATTATGTGATACTACCTTACCAAATGATGTATAAATTTATTATTTTTCATTGATTGTTGATAAATTGAAGATCAATTAAGACTCTATTTTTCTTGAGAAGTAGTATTTTACTACCCAACATAATAAATATTATATTATCCATTTATTAATTGAAGTATGAATATTAAATAATGGAGTCAAACATGTATTCATAGATAATGGATAAATATTTAATACTTACAACATCACATTTCAAGATATATTGGGTATCAATATGAAATCTATTCATAAATCAAATAGGAATATCACATAATTTGATAATGTTCTCATCTAAGTGCTAGGATCAATTACTTTGCATGTAACAATGGGACCTAAAATATTAACTACTAGGTTTCATGTCATTCCAAATAATTTACATTATAATTTATTTTTAGGTACACATTGGATTCATGTAATGGAAGTTATATCATCTACCTTACATAGATGTATAATTTTTTTCCATAAGGTATATTTGGATACATGTAAAATAAATAATCAAAATTTAAAATATTTATAACTATTAAAACCTAATGACAGATGCATTTTTCATTTACATATTTTTCATTACTCCATAATAGCTCCATATGTATTATCAATAAAAATAAAATACATATATATTATGTTGGGGAGTTAAGCAAACCTAATTAAAATGAGATAAATCCAATTTATTACTAAATCAAGAGACAATAAAAAGAATCATAAAATGGTTTTCAAAACAAAAGATAGATAATATTATTTAAGTATTAAATTTAGAAGATACTAATTACATTTTTGTATAAAAATATAATGATGATGATGAGAATGAAATTCTAAAAAACATAGATGAGTATTTTCATCATTTATAGTTTACCATCATTGGACCAAGAGAGTATTGATATAATTCAAACATGGTAAGAAATACAAAATTAGATAAAGGGAAGGAACTTATTATAATTAATATTGGGGATAAAAATCAAAATTATTATTTCATTATCAATTAATTATAGGATAATTAAATGATAAGCGTTCCATTGAGATAATACTTTGTCAAAGCTAATATGACTAGACCATAATAGGCACAACACATTATAGATATATCAACATTGAATTCCTAGTGTTTTTTATAGATTCAATAAATAATGTAGATATCATAGATACATAACTTGCTATAAAATTATAGGTAACTAGTATACTAGATAAACTAAGAAGTATTTATATATGTTACTTGACAAAAAAAATTAGCTCTACCTTCCATTTGACATAGAGCTATGGGGTGATCATCACATCAAGAGGGGAAGTCATTTTATAGTTATCATAGAATAAATTTGCATGAGATAGATAATTATGTAATAATAATAAAAAATCATAAATTAAAGGATGAAGGTATCATTATAATAATACAGGTATAGAAAAATCCACCAATAATGGATTCTAACAAGACTCAGTATAGGAAAATATCGCATAGAGTGTAAAAGAGTCCATGAAATGACCCATTATCTATTAATGTAAACAATTAGGATAATTATTGGAAAATAATAAAATCGATGATGGATACAATGAAGATATATGCAAAATTTGATTCTTATAATTTTTTATTCATAAGATAAATATATTGCAACATAGTATACATTCTAATGGAGCAATTCAACATATTACCTTATCAATTGATTATGGGCTAAAGGCTAGTGGTACATTACTATTTATGATGTGTAATAGTGAAAATTATGGGATATACTTGGCCATAATTGGTTGGAGATACAAATTATATTCCAAATAAGTGTATTATATTCATTATTGATAGTAATGCAATCAAGCTTCACCATGATAGAATCAATGAGCACCATAATATTATAGACTCAAGAATAAATGAAATGGAATTATTTCATAAGACATAACTTCAAACATCATATATAGTTTAATAAAATGCAATATTAATGCATAAAATTAATGAAATATTTAGAGTAAAGATGAAATTGATTGATGTACAAAAATATGGCCATAATAATGGTGATAAATTTTAGAATTTGATGAGATCCTATATCTAGAGATAACTATTTTATCATTAAATTATCCATACAATGTTTTTCATCCCTTGGATTCCATGAATGGATTGTGAGATTCAAATAATTCATCTCAAAAAGATAAAAATAAAATCAGCAATATTTAAATATTAAAAATCAAAATTAGGACCTATGCATGGCAAAATTTCCTACCTTACATGATCTATTTATGTCATTTATTATACATATAATAGATTGCATATATATTATATATGTACATAATTTCAATAATATACATTAGTTGATACAAGTATACGTTTTACATATGATACATGGGCATACATATGTGTTGAAGTCAACATACCCCCATTTCTAAAAAATGGGGACCCTTATTTCAAATTGTGCAAATTTGTACCTTACGATTGAAAACTCACTTGATCAAAGTACATTTGGCATGTTTTCAGATTATTTTCATTTGAATATCATTCACACATGATTTGGTTGGAATATCTATTCATAATTCTAATTTAATCTTGCATAAATTTGCTAACATTAGATCTTTATGTTTTAGGTTGTAGCTCCAATGGAGTCCATTTGGAATGGGAAATCCCTGGGTTTCATGATTTTTATATCAATTTGGAATTTTATTAACCTTTGGTTTGTCAAATATAAAATTAAAAACATTATTAAGCATCTTGAAACCCTTATTTAGATTACCCTAGCTCAGATCTTCTTGAATCAAATTCAACTTTGTGCAGGAGTAATTTATGTGGGAATGATTGATTAAGTCATAAACCTAATTTAATTTTTACACTAAGACTTAATCATGTTTATCAACATGACCAAGACTTAGTATAAAAATTTATACTTGGTCCCTTCATGTCCCACAACCCCCTAGTCAATTTTATCATTAACATGGTATAACTAAATGAAGGGTCCCTTTTACTATAGACTTAGCCTAAAATCCTTACCCTAACATTTGTTGTATTTATTAATACAATAAACCTTAGGCTAAAACTATATTTTGTGACTTTTATTATTCATGAGGTCCCCTTTATTATGTCTCAAAACCTAGCTTAAATATTTTATCCTAAGGTCTTACCCATGTTTATTAACATGAAATAAAACCATAGTTTAAAACCTTTATGATAAGTTCTTTATTTTCTCAAGCCTGACTTAAATATCATTTTCATATATAGGATCAATGGTCCGTGATCAAGATCCAATGATGCAAGATTAAAGTTAAAAATTCTGAGCCTCAACGCTAAGCAAAAGTTTGAACATCTTCCAAAGACAAATGGTATGTATTTTCTTAGGCTAGATTGATCTAATGACATGTATTGAGTCAAGACTTTAACAGAGACTTGGGACAAGTGAGAGGGTGAAAAGTGTCACAATCTCAGTGAAATAAAATAGAGTAACCAATGGCATTCTACCCCTCAGATCAAGATCCAATGGAGTGAATTTTCTTGGGTGAATATGATCAAATGGTGCATAGGAGAAATTGAAATGTTAAAAGCCCTAAGGATGAATGTGAAGATGATATGTGGCATATCCATGGGCCAAAAACTAAATCTCAATCATTATCATGCATATTTTGATAAATAGTCTATAGAGTAGGAGGCATAATTAAACAAATTAAGATCAATGGAGTGTGATTGATTCACATAAGAAAGATCAATAGTGCAAGATCAATGTTGAAATTTTAATAAAGCTCAGAACAAATGTGGAAGTGAAAAGTGTCATAACCATAGGGAATGTATTAAGAATCTAATAGTGTTTAAGTTCTTAGAGTGAGATCAATGGTCTACGTTGATATATGCAAGGATGATCTAATAGTATGAGATCAAGGTAAAATTTTCAAAAAGCAATGGTCACATTTAAAATAAGAATCAGAAAAATGCCACAAAATGCCAAAGGGATACCATGGTAATGCCACATCAGATCCACATAAGTATAACATGCCAAGTGGAAGATTTTGTAGGCCCAAAAAATGAAAGCATATAATTACACAATCCAATTAGGATTTAAGTCACAAATATTACACTAGATTAAATAGTTTCTACCATTGAATCACTATAAAAACCTTTAGTAAATCCCTAGCATGAATATAGACCCTGATTCAACCTTGTGCTCCTTATAATCAAACCAAGGAAGTTGAATTATCACTTATGAAAGGATATTTAGATCCAAAATTAAATTATAGACCACTAACAAGCCATCTAGAGAAGCCCATACCCATGGTAACCTAAAAAGTGTTTCAAGGGAAGATAGGAGCTAATAATAAGAAGATCATGGGCCTACTTTTTCCATTTGAGGAGAAGATAAGAGATGTTAGAAGAATCATACAAGATTTGGAAAGAGTTGGGAAAGATCTCAATAACCTAAGAGGCCAAGAAGAATAGTTGTTCATGAGACCCATTGTTGACATCCAACTAATCATAGATAAACTTTATATAATTAATATCTTACAAGGAAGATATAAGGTTGAAATAGCACTAGGGTCATAAAGTTAGTTGGATTTGGAATATTCTTTTGTAACTAGAATTGTATATTTTTGAAATGGAATATTATTTTTGTAAAGGCGTGTACAACTTGTAAAGTAAATTTATTATAGATCATTATATTAGAAAATATCATGTATTCTATAATTTCATAGAAAGGACAACTATCTTATACACATGTACAAATGTAATTTGTCATGACTAACTAACATACCTCATGAATGATTTATATAAAGAGGTATTGCCAATTGTGAAAGGGAGAGAGTTTCTGGAGCCAAAAATTATTTGTAAATTTTGAGAAAATTAATACAAAAAAGGATTTATTCAAATTTTGTCCATTTTTCTTATGTGAATTTCTATTATGATTTCTTTCTCATTTGTCTAGTCTAAATCTTAGATTTTAATGGTTCTTGTGAATTCTAGATGTGCATCTTTAAGTGTAGATTGCTAATTTATGCTTATGATATATTAGTTGAAAGTTATAAGGTTTAATTCATTTTATTTACCTTTTTTTGCATATTTTCTAATGTTTTTTGCTTGTAGGGGTGAATCTTTAAAGTAAATTTGGTCCTTATTTTCACTATTTCATACATTCCTTAGATGCTTACCTAATGTGTATTAGGATTTGATCTTATGATATTTCATGTTATATGTTGGTTTTAAGTGCATATTTGGATGAAATTTGAACTTTTTCATAACATATATGTTAAAGATCAATAACATTAATATGTCTATTTTCTACCTTACCCTTCTTTTTGCTCGTTTTTATCAAATCACCTTAGATTAACTCTATTGTGAAAATTCATCCTAGTTTAGATTTAGACTTAGGTTTTGAGCATAATTCACTTTAATTAACATATATTTTATTCAATTTCATATATTTAATTTATGCCATGGTTACTCCCAACAACCAAACATTATAAATTTGTGAAACAGTTCATGTGTTTTTCCTCTATTCCACTAAAGATAGTAAGATTATCAAAAAATGAAACTTATGAAATGGATTCCTTGATTTCAAAAATGATAAGTTCTTCTTAAACACTATATGTTGACCTAGTGATACAAATTTAAGTATCAAAAATATGTAAGACATTTTTTACATGTATAAGTTACCTTACTACATTAGTGGCATGTTTATACTAGGGGCATCTTAGTACACTTTGCAAGTTAAATATTTTTTAACCATTACATTAATCATAAATATATAAATAAAATAATTATACATGGAATTCCATAATAGCCTACCATATTTCATTTTTAAGTCCATAGAGTGTACAACACTCACATACCAGATCAATAAATCCAACACAATCATCCATTAGGGACTCATTATCCTATTGGTAAAACATGATGAGACCCTTTGGGGTAAGGAGGTCCTACTAGAGGGGATATATATATATATATATATATATATATATATATATATATATATATATATATATAGGATGAATACTTATAGGAATATCCTACCTTAGGATCTTAACACATTTTTCCCATGTTTACCCCCATAAGACCCAATTCTAAGTTCTCTACTAGGGATCCTTCCCTGAAACTCCCAGTCATCAAGCCCAAACCCCTTATGTTGGAGGAAGGATACTTAGTAGAGGTAGTGGGTAAATTCAATACCCCTTTTCGAAGGTAATTAAAACAAAAAATAATTAGTTTTAAGGGTTTAATAAAAAATTACATGAGGTAGGGATGTTTTTGACATGTTTAATCCATGAATAGAATTCTATTAATAAGGAGGTCTCCAAAATTATTCAATCTTTCTCTCAATTGGCAAAGGCTGAAGGCACTCCCCAAAAATAACCTATCAAGGATTTGAATAATTATTCCCCAAATATCCCCATAAAATTCCCCCCTAACAAGACCACTTAGAAGGAATAACCATAGAAGAAACCTATAATGATCTTACATAAGGAGGATGTAGAAGGCCCACACAATAGAATTAAGGCTGGAATCACTAAGAATAGATAGGATATGTAGGAGGATATCAAGGCTACTAATTTAATTATGGAGGGACCCCCTTCTAAAAGTATTTTTTCCTTTTAATTTTTTTTTTGTTTCTATACTCCATGTTGATAGTTAGCTACTTATTTTGATACTTTAGTTTTTATCTCTTAGCCTGTGGGGCTTGTTTCAATTTACTAAACTTTATTGATACTATGGTCCTTATAAAAATAGGATATTTACCTAATCAAATAAAAATTATACATGACATACTCTTTCAATATACTAATTAGAGTGTCAATTTTAATTTAAAAGGGTATATGATGACATGGATTTATTTTTATACTAGAATTATGTGCTCTATGCATGTTTGATGTTTAAAATTTATACATGGTGTGATCCTTAATTATATATTAACTCTTATAACATTTTATTTTAGACACTAAAAATATATATTTATATAATCTCAATCTTTACATTTTATTAATATCAATCAAGGCTATACCCTTTACTTATAGACCTCCCTACTACTTAAAGGATCACATTCATCTCATTGTGCCTAATTTGTTATCTCTTATTCCAATCCATATAATTTTGATGAATAAGGTATATTATACCATTAAAAAATATTAAAAACTTATAAATATCATTCATTATTATTTTTAGATCCATACCTAATCTCTAGCCCTCTATACACTACCAGCCATAAAGGGACACTACAAATGACACTAGTAACCAAATCCTTATCTAGTTTCTAATTTCCAAAATTCATCCAAATTGAAAATATTTTTAAACCTATGGGTCATCTTATTTATCTTATTGAACACTACCATGAGATAATATTAAAAGGTGTGGTATAAATACAAGTCTAAGCCTTAGCTTTCATTATCTAACGTATACCAAGCAAACACCTAATAAAACTAAATCAATAAATTACACAACCAACTTATCCTACCCTATGAATCCTTATTCTCATATAAATAATAGTATTATTCATATTATAGGTTTGAATCAATAAAATATCAACCCATGAGTAATATTTGTTAAATTATAAGATAGATCATTGAATGTATCATCATATAATATATTTCACTCTTGTACACATACATTGACACACATAGGGGAGAAATAAATAATTATAATGGAATCCTTATATTATTTTCTATGTAGGTAGTACCCGATGATAAAGGGGTATTTATATAAATTTGACACTATGATTCTACTAACCCATTTTTCAACAAACTCATTCTAAGGGTGAAGAAGGGTAAAGAGCTAGGATTTGATCAAGTAGTGAGTGAAAAATTATGTCTAAGATATAAATACATTAATATAAAGGTAAAAAAACCCAAAAAATTAAATTTGGTCACATCTATATCTATTCATTATTCTTTATTGGACACCTATTTCACATTAAGACACTAGCATCAACCGTAGTGTCTAGATCTGATGATAGTCTCTGTGGCTACAAAAGTAAAATTTATAGAATCTAATGATTGATCTAAAACACTGATCCTACATAATTTAAACTTGCTTCTAGTCTATATATTTTTTCATAAAGTAAATAGTTAAGTACCATTATTTTTTATTTATTGTAATATCTTTCAACAATTATACTTTACTATTTTTAACAATATCAATTGTATAAATTTAGAATATTTTTTATCTAAGTTTTATATTGATTATCTTAATATATATTAGTTTATCATCCTTATTATTAAACTAATTATATATTATTAACCTTATCCCCTACATTTTCAAAATTTAGGGTTAAACATTTGGTGAACCTAACCCTTGAGTCTTCTCATGAAACCATTATTTCCTCTAGTTTTCTTAGATTTATAGGGTTTCATACTTTATTTATGATCTATTTCATTCTTTATTTTACCAAATATAAAATAAATTCATCCCCCTTGGTATTTTTTTTGAAATAAATAATAATAACATATGAGGAAGTAGAGGAATACATTTATCAAGCCATAGATATCGAGTATAAACAATTATAAATATTACCAAATGAGAAATTATTAGCATGTGTGATACCTTAATTTGAAACATGTATTTCTCAAGGTTATAATAGCTACCATCCAACTTCTAACTATTGTTGAAATCCTGTGTTGTGTTCCATGGTCCATGCTATTAATAACCAACATGGTCATACTCACATCATGGTCAACATGTTCCACTCACTATCAAAACAAATGTGGATACAAATGAGCATAATCTTCCCTCATCTAATAATGATTATTTTTCAATGTTAAAAAGTATATAATGATGTATTTATAAAAAAATTATGGAAATATTACTCCATGAAAAATAATACAATTACCAAAGGTTCTTAAATTTCCAAATAATGTAGCATAGTATATGATAAGAGCTCAAAATTTCCATCTTTCAATTGTGAAACATTTCAAAATATATCATGGATTCCTTAAAAATCCAAACAAATGTACAATTACCAAAACTTATTACACTTCTAAATAATGTGAAATTATTGAAGAATTCCAAATATATAATCATTGCAAACTTACCAAATATTCCAAAAAATTTACATGATTACAACTACCAAAGTTTTTAAATGAGTTACTATTACCATGTATGCAAAAAAAATTACATGAAAATAATTTACCAAAGGTTCGTAGATTTCCAAAAGATACAAAATCTCAAATGTTCGAAAACTTGAAGTGAAGATAAATTGTAAGAAATTTAAGATATTACAAGTGATGCAAAACTCAAACCAAATTCTCATAATTATGAGGCACCTAATGTTCTTATGATTGAAATAAATTGTGAATTTTAACCAATGATTAAATCTTTGAAAATTTCAAAAATTCCTACTACTTACCTTTTATTTATGATGAGTACTATAAGAGATTTCAAAGACAAGTTTCAATTCCCAAAGTATAAATGTCATATTACAATTATATTAGTATTAGTAACATTATCCAAAATCAACCTCTTAAAAAATGTGTATTTAAATATTCTTATTCAAAAGAGTTTATCATGCCAATATTTCCTTCATTTTTTGGACATGAAGATCCTTTCCAATAAATACTTCAATATGTAAATTTTTTTTAAAATTTGGATAAAGATGACCAAATATTATTAAAAACATTTAATATGACCCTTAAATATGAATTTTGTGATTGGTTATATAGGTTACCAAATGGTTCTTTATATACAATCAAAAAATTATAAGACATTTTATTCTCAGTCTTTAATACACACAATGTGCTAGAATTTATATTGTAACTTTAGAAAAAAATTAAGAAACATGATGATCAATCTCTTCAAGATTATACTAATCAGTTTAAAAATGCATCATATGCCTTAGAATAATAACCTTCATATTATGCCCCTTCTAATGTCCTTAATGACATATGAGCTGAAGGTACCAATGCAAGTTAAAAAAATCATTTATTTGCACATGTATGACCTCATATCAAAGGGTTGGATCTCAATTAGGAAAATCCACAATTATTCTAAAGAGATGGGACTTAATTATTTTTATAAGCCTTTGACAAGACTTACAAACCATTCATGATCTTTTCAAATTATCCCCATCTAGAAACTTCATTCCACCCATTTTGGCTCTACACACATAGTCTCCATGTGGGGTGATAGGGATAGATTGGAACCTACTTCCTGCAAGGAGGTCAATGAATAGAAGAAAGTATGGAAGAAGCTAAAAAAGGGGAAACTCACAAAATTCAAGGAATGGGTTACAAAACATAATGTTGAGATTACCCAAGCTTTTGTGGTGGCTTATAATAAGTATAAAGTGACCATCTATGGCATTACTATCAACATTTCAAAGGAGTTCATCGATGAAGAAAATGGAATGTCATGTATAGGCATAAATTCATTCCAAGATTAGTCAAAAAAATAAGAGGTGCTACAATGCTTTTTTAGGATAAATAACTTTGTGTAGATAGACAAAAAAGGCTTTCCATAGGCTGATCTTCCATGTTATTAGACTGACATTTACCTTTAAATCATGTGGTACATAATGCTCGAAGGTAAATATACACTAATATTATCCCACCATTTTAATCTTCTTAATCATTTCAGTGGATATAATATTAGTCTACCTTACTTTATACTAAAGTCCCTTAAGAGTATCATCCTACTACACCAAGTGAATAACACAAATCTTATCCTTCACCAAAGCTTGATTCTCCTTTTAATCAAGCATGGCCAAGCTCTCTATAGTTAAGAGGCCCCCTATAGGGGTTCTTCCTCTAAGGAGGAATCCCAAGAGGATTCCTTAGTGGAGGATCCCATTGAGGGATCCTACTATCTATTTGATCATACCTCCTAGGATATTTTATCAAAACCCCCCTGATGATCTCCCCCTTAAATTATTTATCCCCAAACTAAAACCTATTTCTTTATAACTAGTTACCCCTATGAAGACAACATGGAAAGGGAAGTCCATTATGATGGATGAGATGGAAAAGAAAAAACTATAGCTTGAGAACTTTAACTCAAAGGTTCAATAAGCAAGGTTAGGTCTTGTCAAACTCATTCAATACTATAATTAAATTCATAGATAAGTTGAAGCCATAGTTCAAGATTTTGTCCTTTTTGCACAACCTCTAAGTCCCCTACCTTTCAATCACCAATGTTTTTGAAATCCCCCCTCAAGTCTCCCCCCTAAGCATTCCCCATGCAAGATAAAGGAAAAAATCACCTTAGAATGATCTTCCCTAGAGAAGTAATTAAAGGCCTCAGGAGCCACACTCAGGAAAAAATATCTAAGGAAAAATAGATCATTCTAGTGAAGGACATTGCAGATGTTGAAGACCCTCAAAAGGGGATTTCCTCCTAGTTATGTTCTAGTTTCCTATTTTTTGTTTTAATTATAGTATTTTAACTTTTTATTTTTTATATTTTTGACCCTATTGATGTCATGTTAAAACTCTTGTACTACACTATGGTAGTTCCAAGTCCCTATCAAACCTAGCTTTTACCTTTTCAAATAAAAAACAACATTTATATTTTGAACTATAATTCCTATTTAGTATAGGTCTCTCTCTTCCACTAAAGGAAAGGGAATTAAATAAATGTTATATGTCATTTACCCACCTATACATGGATGTATATATATATATATATATATATATATATATATATATATATATATATATATATATATATATATATATATATATATATATATATATATATATATATATATATATATATATATATGCTTGTTTCCTACTCAAATATACCAAATAACTAAATATATCTCCTATGCAGTACAAAAATTATGCTCATGATACATATGATGGGAATGAATTACCAAGTGAATATAATGAACAAAAATGTGGCATTCTAAATATTTATACAAAATTTTCACAATATTTACTCAATATTTGACCAATACCAAATGGACATAATCTAAAAAGACTTCAAAATTAACCAAGAAAGATGAGTCCTCACCAAAAGGATTTAATAATCACATTATTCATGGGTGGAGTTTATTTTCACCATAACCATGTTGATCCTAAAAAAAAATTTTTTTTTAATGAAAGACATTTGACATAACTTGGTTATACCATCAAGAACTTACATCATAAAGGAAGATGGAAAAACTCATTGGGATACATAATATTACCAATTACGTATGGACCATGTGTCATCCAAATAAAAGTATGGGTCATGTCACATAAAAATCAACACAAATTTATATTAGGTTCATTTTGGCTATACCAAAAGGAAGCTAAAATATATCAAAATCACCAAGGTATTTCATTCTCACACAAAGGAAGGTTGGTTCACATAACACACTATGGTGAGTAATTATAGTAAGAAATTAAGGAGAGAAGATGAGCATGCAATAAATATTTTTCACATAGATTGATCCAATCATAAAAAATGTGATCCATTAAATGCACATTAAGAAAAAAATTCAAAAATATTCCAAAAATACAAAAAAAAATGCAAACAAGTTCAAAAATACAAAAAAAATACGACATTCCAATATTCTATTAGTTCCTTGTCATATATGTTGTTTTATTAATGTTAGTATATGACATATCATTTATTTATTATAGACACATATGTTTTAAAAATCTTTGAGTTTGATAAATGCATACCCATCCACATGATCTATGCACTTCTAGATGTTAGAACTTTCCTTTACTCACGTCATATAGTATATTAGGGGCATCTACTTTTTTAATCATGATTGATAATGTTACATAGCCTTTATTATTATTTACATATGATCATGTTTGAGCCTATATGCTAATGATTATACATGCCTATATCCATGATCATATCTTTCAAAATGTACTTGATATTGTATGCTACATAATGTTTTTTCGATAACACATATATGTAGGGACTAGTATAATATGTTTATGCTCATTACTTATGCTTCATCTATTTTTTATTATTTCCTTGAGTGTATTACATATTTACTATTGTCTTGTTTATGGAGCATTTTAATATGTTCCTTGACTATTTGCCCCTATGCAATTATATGTTGTCTGGAAATATTAATATGTCATTCTATGTGGATTTGAAATTTAAATATGTCATCCCCTTTTATTCTATGGTATTTGAACATGCCCCTTATATGAAATCTCCTTGGAACATTATTTTTCATTACATTTATTTCTCTTTTATGTGTGCTCGATTATTTTTTGAACTTATACCATTACTATATAAACATTTCCATGATCTATATCATGCATCTTAAACTTGATATGATCACATACTATGAACCTAATTGATATATCTATTTTGACATGTTATCCCTATATGATACATGACTCATACATAAATTATATAGCTACCTTCTCATTTTTAGGTAAGGTACCTAATATTTTATATCTCCCTCACCTAGAAAGGTGTAATATTAGTGGGGGAATGCCATAGAAATATTACCTCCATATTTGTCATAGTTTATAGATTTCAATGGGGTACGCCATAAAAAATGACCTCCACACTTATACATTTTCTCAATTTCTAGATTTCAATGAGGCATGTCACAAAGACACGACCTAAAAACATGCACTTAATTAATATCTCTAGGTTTCAAATGGGAAATTTAGTAAATACATGACCCCTACAATTTCACAAAATCTAGTTTAGTTCCATGATTTAGATATACACTTGGGTCAAAATCCTATCCATTCCATTGATTTTCCATAAATTTAAATAATTTTTTTCATATTTATAAAAAATATACTCTAGACTAGACATATTAGAGGTGCATATTCCATGATATTGTAACAAAAATTGTAAAATTTACCAACTATAATACTTTCTAGAATGCACCATATACACTAGTATGTGTTGTTATCAAGTCTTTTATGATGCAAAAATTGGTTTAATTTATAGTTTGAAGTTATTAAATAATTAAAACTCACCAAATTTATAGTTTGGAGTGATTAAATCATTAAATATTTTATTCTAAATAAATATATTAAAACCTGATAAACACCCTTCACTATTTATTTTAGATTCATACATTTTCTTTATCCCTATAGACACTATCAACTAAATAAGGACACTACCATCAATGGTAGTGTCTTGATCCTTATATAGTGTTTAGTTTCCAAACTTCAAACAAATTTAAAAATGTTTCAAAACCTATGGGTTGGTTTATTTGTATTATTTAATATTATGGTGAAATATTTTCAAAAGGTGTGGTTTAAATATAAGTTTAATCCTTTGCATTCATCATCTAGAATATACCAAGCAAACACCCTTTAACATTAAATAAATCAACTAAAAAACCAATCCATTATACCCTATTCATACATATTTTCATATAAAGAATAAGAGTATTCATATTATAGGTTTGAAGTATTCAAATAGTATCCCATGAGTGAAAATTTTCAAATTAAAATCTAGATCATTGCATGCATCATCATATAGTATATTTCACCCTTATGCACACACTTTCTAACATAAAAGGGAAAACTACATAAATATGAGGCCCTCTTTAGTGTATTAGATATGTAGGAAACACCCATTGATAGATGGTCTTTGGATAAGTTTGAAACCATGATCCCACTAACCCATTTTTCAAAAAACTCATTCCAAGGTCAAATAAGTGTTCATAGCTACAAAATTACAATTTATAAAATTTGGTGATTGATCTAAAACACTGATCTTACATACTTTGGACTCATTTCCATTCCAAATATACCTGAACATAGTAAACTAGCTAAGTACCATTATTTATTATTTATTTCAATATCTTTTAGTAGTTATACTTTACTATTTTTTTCAATATCAGTTATATAAATTTAAATTAGAGTATTGTTGACTTGCTATAGATTAGCTTATCACCCCTGTGCTTGAAATATTTATATATCTTTAACACTATCCCCAAATTTTAAAATTTTAGGTTAAATGTTTATGTGTATGACATACTG
Source organism: Torreya grandis (assembly GCA_037957365.1). Lineage (NCBI taxonomy): Eukaryota > Viridiplantae > Streptophyta > Pinopsida > Cupressales > Taxaceae > Torreya > Torreya grandis. The sequence continues at coordinate 653,289 of JARHVA010007482.1, read as the reverse complement.
TGTTCTATATGGGACAATCAATGCACATTACAATAAGTGAAGATTAATGAATTTTACATTGTGTGTAATATTACATGTCTCTAAGAGTGAATTGATTGGGTTTTATCATGTCATGTGTCATTTATGTCAAATATCCTCTAGTACATGTAATTTACATGTTCTATCTATGTTATCTCAAATATAATTAATGAATTAAGTGATTTTGTGTGTCATGATCATGTTATTGTGTGATTTTATGATGGTTGTTGAGCTTGTGGTGTCATAGTTATTGTAATGTATACTTAAAGTGTGTTTAATGACATGATCTATGTCATGGACATTTTTCATTGATTAGTTTTAATTTATTTATACTATGATGATTATTAATTTTTACTTAATTGATATATATACTTCACATGACACTTGTATGCCTCTAGGTAGCATCTTTCATATGATAGTGAATGTTCAAATCCTTATATGATGATATATATAATCATATTATCACACATGATTGACATAATTATTATTTTTTTATATAACATGATGCATATAAATATTTTATTTTTAGATGATTGATTCTTAGGCTTCATAAATCACCTCAAATGGGGATCACACTAGTTGGCTTATCGAGAGATTCAAGCCTTGATAGGTAGTTTATTCAGATTTGGGGTTAGATTACATGATTCATATGGGAAAAATTGAAATTTAAGGTGGGATATATATAGATTAAAAATATGATAGATTGATATAATTGAGGCATATGTGTGGCATTTTACAAGATCATGAGAGATAATGACATATTTTCAAAAATTATTAGACAAATTATATGGGTAAAACTAAGCATATTTATAATATTATATACATAAACTTGAGTATGTTATCATATTTATCATACTAATTCGAGTGACATATTGACTATGGAATTATATAACTCATTCAATTTTAGATAGATTAATTTTTGGGGCATGGGTGTTTTTTATGTATACACTTTTTTATTTTTATTGATAGGGAACAGTGGTGATATGAAAGCACTTTGAACCTTAAATACATGTGTAATGGTTTATTTATATTTTTTAAATTTACATATGAACATGATTTATGGTTATACCTTTTACATATTATCATGATATGGATCTCAACTCTTTACATAAAAACATGTCACATGGTTCCACAAAAATAGTAATGATGATATTTTGATTAGTACAGTTGATTTTTATATGACACTCTTATATAACTTCTCAGTCTCCAATGGGGGTTGAGGAATGAATTTTTCAACCCATTTTTTAATAGTGGAATAACCTTGTCAATAATTACCCATTTATCCAAATGAGTTCAATAGAGGGAAGTTTTATCTATGTACACATAAGCTTATTCATTCCTTATTTTTTAAATTTAAAAATTTTCAATGATCTAGATTATTTCATATTTTATATCAAAAGTGGACCTTTATTTATACATGTTTAATTATAGGTTTATCAAGGATAAATAAAACTATTTTAATAATACCTATTAACATCAAGTATGAGTAAAAACATATCATATTTCATATTTTATCATTTTAATCTAAAATTTTCAATACTATCCTAAAGGGGGGATAATAGACAAATAAATATAGTATTATACACTTTAAAACATAATTTTTACCTATATTTTACATATATAAAATTCATATACACATAAATATTGCACACCCTTCTCCCTATCCATTAATCTCTTTATGGACTTTACCTTCCCAATTTTCATTCATTTTTATACTAGACACCCCTTATTTATGTCATGATGTTATACTATACTAAGAATTATGTATCCACATTATATATTATTGTTTCCTCCTCCCTTGATAATTCCACCAATAGTTGAATTTTTCTATCTACTAGTAGTGTTTATCTTCACTGACAAACTCCAAGATTTTGTAATTGACTATTTTTAAAAATTCAAATCCTTACCTTTTGTTGGCCTATAATTTAACATGTTAATTATATGTGTAAATTAATGAAAGAGTAATTTATATATAAAACATAAGCCTAAGGACTTATATAATCAGGTTGATACTTGGAAAACTACTTTCACAAAGAGAAATACATTGGAAAATCCATGAGGCACTATCCAACATAAGACAAATCTGAAAACCCTTCAAAGAAAGTACAAAATACAAGTTTGAATACTATCTAAAGGTTAAATTTCCATTTTTTCAAGTGAAAAAATCCAAATATATGATTTAAATTTTAGTAGAATACTATTCAACACACATACACATAGTGTGAGAGCTACGTGCAATTTGAGCCATTTTAAAAGTATATGAACATATGTAATATTTAACCACTCTATGCAATGTGGTTTGGGATGTCCAAACCCATATTTATGGCACATTTTTATAGGACCAAAACAAAGGTGAATCTATGTTATGAAGGTGAAACATAAAAAATAAGAAACTGCACACAAGACTAGGATCATAAACAACACATAAATCATCGTGATAGGCAAACATAATGATTTGTGGTAGAATAGATTGAAAATATACATATGGATAGTTATGTAATAAAATGTACATATATAAATATTTAAAGTGTTATATAATTCATTCAAAATATCATAGTATATTTTGATAGTCAGTCTCTTTAGTTGAGTGATAAAAAATCTATTTAAGATTACTTCATATAACTATGCATAGAATGAGAGAAAAATAGAATATAAATCAATTACCTATTGTATTATATAGTCATTTATATATTTATTAAGTGTAATAATTCATATATTAAAATTAAAATTTACATGGTTTATGTTATATGATATGCAATATGAATTTCAATATTTTTTTACTTGTTTAGATCACTAAACTCAAAATAAATTAAAACAAATGCAAACTAAATGTTAAATAACCACCATTATGTTCATCAACTTTTATTATTTTCCCTACATAATTATCCCTAAACGATCATGTAATTAATGTGTAGTAATAATGCAAATATTAAAGGAATAAGACCATTAATGAAGTTAAAGGTTTAAAACTATAAAGTCATTATTTTATATCTATTTATGCCAAATATGCAAATTGAATCTTAATGTCTACAATTTGGGAAAATATTCATGATAAAAGAACACTTATATAATTTAATAATCTATGAAACAATAATCTTATCAATTTGACATTAAATTACAAGTTGATCAAGGACCCTTTGAACTATGTAATCTATGACTTCATTGTAAAATAAAATAATTAGTCTTAATTACTGCCCATAACTTTTTTACAAAGTATGATTATAACCATGTGTAACTAGTCAAATTAATAGACTTATTTGTTCTTAAGTAATAAATTAAAAGCAACACCTCATACCTATGTAAAGTATAAGAACTTTAAGAACACAATACTATTTCATTTATACCATTCAAGTTACTGTTATTTCATTTTAATTTCACACTAAAAAATGACACTCTAGATTTGTATTAGAAGGAATACAATTATACATTATAAATCAATTACAAGACCATTCAAAATTATAATTAACCTTATATAAACTTATAATTAACCTTACAGACTATAGTAGATGAATTAATTGTACTTGTGATGAGTAAAAATTCATTACTCATCACAAATACCATCATTCATATGGAATGGTACTACTATTAACCATATTAATTGATACAAATTCCACTACAAAAGATGACTAAGGAGGAAATAAAACTATTTAAACTCTTTAAAAACTACATACAAGATAATGTACTCAATTCCAAAAAATAGAACTTGTAAAAAAATCATTTAATGCCTATAGGCTTATGATAACATGATATAGGTAATGGTTGGTTTGTATTGGTGTGATAAATGATTCGTTACTCCTCACCAATCCAACTAGTCATATTACCAAATTTGATAGGGTTCCTTGTGAGCATAAAATATTAAAATTTATATAAATATAAAAGAGATGTGTCATATTTTATTTAAATGAATATTAAAACCTATTAAAATTACCATTTCTCATAAATAAGCCAATATAAATTTCATCTTCCTACATAACTTAAAATAACAATCAAATTAACAAGATCGACATTTTATCAAATAAGTTACTACAATAGAGTGGTATAAGGCCCCATTCCCCACATAATATTATTAATATGTGTATCTATACTATCATGCTCAAATATTAGAATAAAACAATTTTTAAATAAGCCAATATTATTTTTCAAATTTAATTGAATAACAAGTTTATACCATGAATGATTATTCTCAAAATTAAATAAATCAATTATCAAACTAATTTATACATATTTAACCTAGAATCCTCATAATATAAAACTATATTCATAATTATCTCTAAAATAGTATGATATAACAAATTAATGAGGAAAAAACATATCAAAAATGGAAGAGTTTCTATTAACGTGCCTTAAATGAATCAAATAATAATTTAATGAGTTGATACCTTCAGACAACTACAAATGAAAACCCAACCATACAAAAGATATCCTAAGTCATTGAATAACTTAGAAAATCAAAAGTGACTATTAAAAAGTATTTGACCCATTTCCATTTAAATCATAATCTAAAAAATAATAAACATATATACTAACAAGACATTATTCCACAATTTTTTTTCAATTTCATTTGCACAATTATAATCAATATTTAGGTTGACAGACCTTCACCATAGTGAAAATAGAAGAAAGCTAAGATTAAGAAAGAATGTTCATCCACTAGAGAAATGAACATAAAATAATTTGGTTATAAATCATTCCATACATAATGATCCTAACCCTTAGGGGCCCCTACCCATGCCAACCATCAATTAGAAAGGGGAACACACACCCAATGTCGAATCTAAAACATATCAGTTTATGTTTAAATTAACATTTGAATGAGATACATTAATGGTATAGGGTTTCACATATAAGACATAAAAAGGTTCAAATTTTCAAATAATTACATGGTAAGAAAACCAAAATGAACAAAAAACATTATTTGGAATACAACATAACCCAATGGCAAAAACTAGAACAATAACCTAGCTCAATCATATATGGTTTCGAATAAGAAATAATTTTTCCACTGTTCATCTTTATGCCATATAAGGGTGAGATTGAAATCAATAGCCTCCCCAAAATGTGATATCCTTAGCCACTTATAAAACTAGTCTAGGTCTTTCAGGAATATTTACATTATACTTCCAAACCAACATGTTTTCCATACAATGTAGAAAACCATATTTAACTTTTTCTAAAATGTCGAATAAAAACTTAATTTTGTCTTGAAGGATGTAACAACCAACTGAAATCCGTTCAAACCTTCTTTGCCTTAATTCTTTCTTAATTTCTCTACAATTTTAACTGTCCTCTTATTCTTTCAAAACTAGTCTACTTAAGTAATTTATTTCAATACAAATTGAAGTTCCAACGAGGAGAAAAACCCATTTTCTCTTGTTAATGTAGGTTTTTTACCACTATGTGGTTTTACCTACATGGTCTAATCAATTTGCTTATGTTAACAATAGGTCACTATGGGAAACATACTTTAAGTTATTTTATAATTGTGATTTGAGTTAATTACCATTTTGGGTGACCTAATTCCTCACTATATAATTTACTTTCCTATGTACTATTTGTCTAATGATCATTAGTGGAAATTTTGGTCATAAAGACAAGATTCTTCCTTTTGAGTTATTTTTTGGATTCCACTACTACACACATATTTTTATTCATGTATTTGATCCTATCCAGATAGATCCTTGATTATATCCCACTCTAACATGGTATTATATCTTTAATGGTAGCTAAATTTCATAACCTCTATTATGAGATCTAACATTCTAGCTTGTTTGGTATTTTTTCATTGATTTTGGTTTTCAAGGGTTTTAGTGGGGTTTCTAGAAAATATTGGTAAATATATTCCACTAGAGTTAATGAATGATATTATGGTGGGGGGGGGGGGGTTAATTATTCATCAAACCAATCATTCATTCCACTTAACATTCATGATACATTCATACAAATATATAAATCAATCAAAGCATAAATAACCATAAATATGAACATGAAATAAAAGAACACATCACATATGTGGGAAAACCTCAAGGGGAATAAAAACCACTGATATATTCAAATGAAATATAATATTATAAGACAAAAACCATATTTATTGAATCACTAACTCCACATAGAGTACCAACCCCAACTAGCCAAGCACACATTTGACTAGACTTTAGTAAGCACCCACTTCTAAGGAGGCACCAACCCATAGATTACTTATAAAAAACTAAACCACCTAATTAATTTTATCACCTTTATTACACCTTATTTCTAACACAATATATGATGATCACCTTATTTAGCCCTTTACACTCTTTAACCTTCTCAAATTGCCTTCTAGGCTTCTTTGCTCAACTAGGTCTCTTCAAGACTAATTAGGTAATATGAATTTGACATTCATTATTAAACCTAATATTATATATTAATGATAGTACCTATACTATCTTATTATGGTTTATAATACCTCCTTCCACTCAAGTATCTTATATATCATTCTCTCCTTAATTCAATCCTCTAACTCACTAATTAGGTGTAAAAAACCTTGTTCTTATACAAACCTCTTGCTCATAGACCTCTTATTCAGTCAAAGACACTTACCCACTTATATTTTACATTAAATATTACTTATTACATGTTATAATTAATAATAAATCATTACATTAGGTCAGCCATAACTCAAATAAACCAAATCCTTCTTTAGGCCTCATGGATACCTAATTCTATTAGGCCTACTTTAGGACACATTACCTTATGACCTCTTGGAACACACTATACATATATAAATGGCATAAAATTTTCATTAAAAAAAAAATATGCCTTATCCAACATCATCTGATCACCAATACACCTTTTAGGTCTAATCACTACTTGGAACACTACATTAGCACTGTTCACATTAGGCCTTTAAACACACAAAAAATTCTATCTTGAAAAATTGAAGATAAAAAATCATTTATCCACAAAAACATGATAATAAAACACATAAACGAAATTTACATGACTTTAGGTTCATCACTATATGTTTGAAACAATTAAACTCAAGGAAAAAAGCTTAAATTAATCTATTCAGTATACTCACTTAGAACTACCACAACTGTCAAAAACTAGTCATGAAACTACTTGACATTCAACACCTAAAAGGATAATTTAAATGATTATAAATACATTAAAAATATTATATAAAATATTCATAACAACTTAAAACACAAAAACCATAAGTTCTAATATCAAACATTGGTCTTGTAGACAAATCTCTTAGACCTTATCTCACATAGTCTTACTTGAACCAAACAAGCCATTTTGACTTCAACTTTTAAACCTCTTACACTGACTTCCAAGATTTTTAAAAGCATGAAAATGACTTTAAATTCATAAAAAAGACACCATGCACTACATTGAATCACTCTTTCATGAAATTGCATTCAAATCTAACTTTTCATTGTTGCAACTTACTTACTAAGAATTGCCAAGACTATAAAAACCATAGTCATGAAAAAATGACCTTATAACACATATATAATGAATTTAAGATACTTAAAATTCATTAAAATTATCCTATGACATATCTATACCATATTTAAATATAAACACCATATGGTCTAGTGACAACTATTAGTCTTACTGACCAATTTGTTGATCTCACTACACACTAACCTCACTAAGCCAGATAAGCCATTTTGGCTTCATCATTTTCAAAATTATACCTAACTTCAAAGATATATACTATGAATTAACAGTAAATAAAAATCCCAAAACAAATTATTATTTACTTTGATCCATCATTCTACCCTAAAAACACACCAAAAACCCACTTTTCATATTGTCTAGGTTTTGTATTGTTTGTACCATTAGGCTTGTTAGCAACTGACATACTAATATAATAAAATTATATACATTAAAGAATAAAATATATCCATAAACCTAATGGACATTAAACATGAGTCTATACATACTTCCTCCATCCATTTGCTTACTATGTCTAATACAAATTTTGACTTCTACAATAACTTCTTTAGAAACAAGCTTGTAACTCAACATTTTCTCACTCCTATCTCTAAATAATACCACCTAGAATTATGTACTTGTTTCTAAAAATTTTCTCACTCTTATCTCTAAATAATACCACCTATAGGTACCTAAGAGATTACACTACAATATCCAATAGCTTATCTAATAAATTAAATCCATTATAGGCACTTTTGATCAACATCTTCAACATTACATCTTTATTAGGGTTATAAGAGAATTTAAACCAATTTACATTCTTAACTATCATTCATAAAGCATAGCCCCTCAACCCAAAAAATAATTCATGTAATTTTGATATAAGACACTTACCCATATATAATGAATATCTTAGGTTCCCATACAAAGGTTTGATGATCTAATGAGCACAATAAAATCCTTCTCAACTTGAGAACCCTTCATTTTGAACAATCGAGAGACCTCCAAACAAATTTTCATGTATTTTACTTAACACTATGACCTCAAAATGAATGAAAAACTTGAAATATCATACCTCACCTCTAACAATGCTTACATGAGATAAAACACCATGAAATATGATCATGAACCTTCATTTGGCCACACTCTCTTTTCTCTTTAGACCTTGACCTACAAACCACATTAGGTCTTAAAACTGAAATTCATGCCTCTTTTCATGCACTCTTCACCTCACTCACATACTTAAGAAACCTCATACAACCACTCATTCCTATGTTCACTCATCTCAACAAGACACCATGATCATACCTTCTCATAAGGACTATTCATACCATGACTAGCTTATTTTACTTAAGCACTTGACCTCAAAGACTTGTACCTTCATGCAAACATAAGACATTAGCTACCTTCAAATTCTCTCTCTTGATAACGTTCTTCAATGATAACACTCCATCAATTCCCCTTATAACATCAACACACTACTAACTAGACACACTCTCTCAATGACATCAAATTCTGTCATGCTTAAACACTTCCATACATCCTTCACATGCCTTGATAATAGATCATGATACTTCATTAGACAAAGTAAGGTCTAAAAGAGGTCTATGTGCAGACTTATACTTAAGTTTATACCCTTGTATGCTCACCCTAAGACTCTCATGAGTGTTCTAATGCCTCACATACATGATCAAACATACTTACCTCAATGATATCACTTAAGCCAACATAAGAACAATCATAAGACACTTATATCACTACTCTCATTCAAAAACACTATTCCAAGATTCTTAACTCAATTCACTACCAACTAAAATTTCACTCAAAAACACTCATTCATACCTACTTATAATCATACCTTCATAATAAAATTCAATGACAATACTAAAAACTTCATGGTAATTTGAACCTTGATATCAACCTTGACATCAACCAATAGAGAAGACAAATATCAATAATCTCACCTTGTCATATCATGCACTTGAACTGATGCTTCTCATCATAGGCACTATTTGATAACTGCTCTCAAAAATTGATCATTCTCTCAAAAAGATACATCTCCCTCTAGTATTCATTCTCCCAAAACTAGATCTTTTCTCAAATAAACATGATCACACCTACAACATGTGGAATCACACCTTCTTGAAACAAAATCTCAACACACAAAATATGAAACATTACAAGAACATGCTCCCCCTTATTCCATGCATACCTCCTTCAAATGAATTTAGATCACAAGACCACTCGCTTTTTCCTTGACATGACTGATATGACTCAAACCTCTGATCACACACTAGAACACCATATTATTAATATCATCTGAAGAATTAGGGACTCTCCCTTTGTCTTCAAAACTTGATCTCACCACGTGATTCATTAGGAATTTCAAACCATCTTCATATTCATTCAAACATCTCTCATATACCAATTAACTATTTTTTGACCTTAGAATCTTGATGTCAACATTAGATATCTCACCATGTTTCCTCCTAACTTCAAACCTCATAGCAACCAAGCTACCTAAATTATTAGACTACTCAAAATAATGCAAAAGAAAATATAAAAATAAATTAGGCACAAACTTTTGTATTCCATACCATGGCTCCTCATGAATTGGTCTTCAAAAAAAATGCTCATACTAACCAAAATACCTTTCACCTTGTCATATTCATACAATCTACAAAGAACATAACTCATACCTTGCAACATACACAACTTAGAATCCTCTCAAGATGAATCCTTATTTGACTACAACCTCATGCTTCTACACATATATGAGTGTCTCCATGAAGCTTAATGGAGTCACACCTTTTCATAGGACACTAAAACACCATGAAGTCATGAGATTCCTAAATTTACAATCCACTCTTCTCAGCCATCTTGAGATCATTAGACTAATAGTCCCTCTTTAGAATCTATTTAGGCTTGAATATAGCATTTTAATCATCTACCTTGTCATTTTTCTTATTTGATTTGATTGCCTTGTCAATATGTGTAGATAATACATGTTCTTGATATTCCATAACATTTGATCCTTGCTCTACCTTAGTAAATAAATCATTTTTACTAGTAGACTGATCATGACTCACCTTAATTGAATTTGATTTCCATACAAATGTTTGACCCTTCTCATGCACTATAAGAGCTCATTATACCTTGTTGTGTCTTGAGGTCCTTCTAACTCTATTAGGATAGATTCTTACAATGTGTCCCACATTATGATAAATATAACAAATAAAATTACTATTCTTACCTCTTAACTGATCACTCCTCCCATGGTCCCATGACTACTCATCCCTTGAGACCATTCTACAGTCACTTTCTCTATGACCAAAGCTATGATAAAAAAAATAACAACCATTAAAAGAATTGGAATAATTCATTGAATTAGGCTGCCTGATTGGTATATTCATGTTGAATTTCATGTTGGTGATCTTAACTTATTATGGATTATCATGATATTTCTCAAACTTACTCATCTTTTCTAGAGCTATTCATGTTCAACCTTCAAATAATCAAACTCTATCCTCAACTAATCATACTCAACTATTTTAATCTAAACATTGTATTGATACCTTTTAATTGATTCTTAAGATCCTTGATGATATTTTCATCCTTTTTGGCTTCTTTGACCCAATCACTGTTCAAGGCACATATTTATTCCTCAAGACCCTTAACCATAGATTTAAACTCATGACTCCTCTTATTTTGGTGCTTTAAATCATCTAGAGCACTTATGAGCTCAGTTTTAAGATCTAATTTAGCTTCTCCTTCTTCACTGTCATTGTATAATTATTCATCATATATGTGTTTTTGTTCTTTTGATCAACCTACTTCTTTATCCAAGAATGGAACTCCATTTCCAATTTGATCAACATAGTCATCATCATCATTATAAACATTATTATCACTTACCTTAGATGACTTCTTCTTACCTCCAAACTTCTTCAACATCTCTTTTACATATTTATCTTATGAAATGAATTGATCTTCATTACTATCATGATAAACACTATGTTTATCACAATCCATGCTTGCACTTATAGGATCTTATTTAGGTTGTTAGACCTACTCTAAAGAACCATGTTATGATACCAATTATTGGAAGCATAATGAATAAGTATTGGGGTGGTGCATCAGTCATCAAAACATTCATTCAATTCTACTTAACAGTTATAAGCCATTAATAAAAACATATAGATCAATCAAATCTCAAGTAATTATACATATGAACATGAAATACAAGAACACATCATATATATGGGAAATCCTCAAGGGGAAGAAAACCCACTAATATATATGAATATAATATATTCCTATAAGATAAAATATATATTTAGTGAAGTACCAACTCCACATGGAGTACCATCCCCAACTATCTAAGCACCCACTTGATTAGGATTTAGTAAGCACCCACTTGCAAGGAGGCACCGACCTCATAAATTAATTAGTATCACCTAGTTACTTTTATGACATTAAAAACACCTTTTTGATGATAACCTTCTTTAAGACTAATTAGGTCATATGACCTTGATATTCTTACTCAGATCTCTTATTAGATATTCATGATAGTCCATCTATTCTCTTCTAATGGTATATAATAGCTCCTTCCACTCAAGGATATTCTATCTCATTCAATCCTATACCTTACCAATTAGGCCTAAAAAGCCTTATTTTTATACAAGCCTCTTGCTCATACACCTATTGTTCAGCCAAACACACCTAACCACTTAGATTATCAACATAATAGGACTTCAGACATATTACAAGTAATACTTTTTAGGTGTGGAGCTTGATTATCTTTTAGGATTAGAGGTTAAAATTTTGATGTTATTTCAGCCAGGTTTGGATACCATATTTAAATTACCTTGTTAAATTGTAATTTCATAGTGAATTTGGACCGTTGATTAAAGGTTTTAAAATCTGATAGTAGAGGTTATGTTTATGTTTTTTTCACCCTAAAATGTATTTATATATGACTAAGATGGACTATTGTGATGAATAATTTAAATATTGTACACAGAGAGGAGGTTTAAAAAGGTAGAGAGGTGTAACAAGGTTTGTTATAGGATTTGTTTTCTCCCTTGTATTACTAAAAATAATATACTAGACAAGTTTGGTGGATGTATCCCATCTTGGGTGAACCACATTAAATTTGGTGTCTCTTATTATATAAATTTTTATGTTTATTTTTTGAATGTTTGATTAATTTGTTTCATAGTTTTCTTATCTATGATTGGGGATAGATCTAGGTTTTAATTTGTCCTAACAAGTGGTATCAAATCAAAGGTTTTTTTTCATAATATTAAATCATAGGAAGAAAAGGGTTTCACCTTGAGTGGGAACTATGGTGGATGAAAATAAATCTAAGGTGGAGAAATTTAATGGATAAAACTTTGGAATATGGAAGATACAAATGAAGGATTATCTTTACTATAAGAACCTCTATTTACCATTAGGAGGTCAAGCCAAGAATCCATCGATAATGTCAAATGAAGATTAGAAACTATTGGATTGAAAAGCCCTTGAAACCATATGATTATGCCTTGAATATTTTGTAGCATTCAACATATCATAAGAAAAGACAACAAAAGGTTTTATGAGTGCATTAGGCTAGTTATATGAAAAACCCTCTACTTCAAATAAAATATTTTTGATTAAAAAATCATTTAATATGATTTTTTTTGAAAATGGTTCAGTACCAAATCATTTAAATAAGTTTAACATAGTTAATAGTTAGTTACATTCCATAAATATTGACTTTGATGATGAAGTTAGGGCTCTTCTTATTATTTGTTCCTTGCTTGAAAGCTAGAATAACTTGGTAATGGTAGTAAGCAACTCTGTGTGTAATAATTCCAAACTAATGTTTGAAGATGTGGTGGGTATTATCCTAAGTTAGGAAATGTGAAGGAAAAGTATAGGTGAAATATCCATATCTAAAAATTCATTAATAATGGAGAACACAGGAAGGCAGAAGAATAGATGAAGAGGAAATCATGGAAAATAAAAAAGGGGGTGTAAGATCTAAGTCAAGAGGCAAGATGGAATGTTGGATCTATGGTAAGCCAAGACACACAAAGAAAAATTTTGGTTTCAAAAGGAAAAATTGGGTAAGGACCAACAAGAAGGTAATAGAGAAGAAAATGTAGTAAGTGATATATTACAATATACTCTTATAATTTATTTAGATAATACTGTTGAATCTTAGGTTTTAGATTCAAGTGTTTCTTTTCATGCTACCCCTCATAGACATTATTTTATAGATTATGTTCAAGGTAATTATGGGAATGTTTACATTGGTGATGATGAAGCCTATATAATTTTTTGAAAAGGAAGTGTTTATCTTAAATCATAGAATGTAAACACTTGGGTGCTAAAGTATGTCCGACATGTTCCAATCTTGAGGAAAAATTTAATCTCTGCAAGATAGTTGGGTAGTGAGGGTTATATGGTCACATTTAAAACCAAATAATGGAAGGTTAAAAAATTTTCTTTAGTGGTTTCAAAAGGTAATAAAGTAAGAACTTTATATTTATCTATAGATAATACTAATCCATCTTGTGTTGTAACTTCTATAGGTAAAGACATAGCATTGTGGCAATACAGACTTGGCCACATGAGTGAAAAGGGAATGAAGACCCTACATGCAAAGGATAAACTACCAAGTCTAAAAGAATTAGATCTAGAATTTTGTGAGAACTATGTATATGAGAAATAAAAATGTGTGAGGTTTCTTAGGGTTGGACCAGCCAGAAAGGAGTAGAAGTTACATCTTGTGCATATGGATGTATGACAACCATCTCAAGTATCTTCATTTGGTGGTTCATATTATTATGTTAATTTTATTGATGATACAACTAGGAAGACTTGGGTATATTATATAAAAATTAAGTTTGATGTTTTTGATATATTTAAGAAATGGAAGCTTTAGTTGAAAATGAAACAAGTTTAAAACTAAAATGTCTCAAATCAGATAATGAAGGTGAGTATTGTAGTAATGATTTTAACAATTACTATTAATAAAGTGGAATTCATAGACAAAAAATAGTTCTAAAAACACCACATATGAATGGTGTGTCATAAATAATTACCAAGACTATCATGGAGCATGCCAGAGACATGAGATTACATGTAGGTTTACCTTTACAGTTTTGGGGAGATGCTATAAACAATTTATCTAATAAATAAAGGACCTTCAAGTTCTTTTGATGGTGGAATACCAGAGGAGGTATGGAATGGAAAGAATGTAGATTATTATTTTGTAAGCATTTTTGGTTATGAGGCATTTTCTTATATTGAAAAAGCTCATAGATATAAGATAGAAGCTAAGTCTTATAAATGCAAATTTAGTGGCTATAGAACTAGTGACTTTGGATTATAGTTATGGAATATGGAAGATAAGAAAATAATTAGGAATAGAGATGTTGTGTTTCATGAAAAAATAATGTATAGGGACTAGTTGTAGGAAAATAAGCAAGAAGAATCCAAAAAAGAATATACAATATTATAAGACATTATAGAAAAACATGTCCCAAGGGTTACTGGTATGTAAAAATATAGTGGATATGATGACCAAGGTAGTTACAAGAAAGAAGCTAAATATTTGTTTAGCTTCAATTGGTCTTCATGCATGATAATTAAATTAAGGAACTTGTCCAGGTCTAGATAGTACAGTGGATGCAATAGTGGTAGAGTTGTTATAATCAATCTCCAAGTGGGAGATTATTAGTTATGAAGCCTGATTGTCCTCTAGGTTTAGAGTTTAAAATTTTAATGTTATTTTAGTTGGGTATGGATCCTAGGTTAAAATTTCCTTATTAAATTGCAATCTTGTAGTCAATCTAGGCCATTGAATAAATATTTCTATATCTGATGGTAGAGCTTATGTTTGGGTGTTTTTCACCCTAAAATGTATTGATATATAGTTGAGATGGATTACTTTGATGAATAAATGAAATAATATACATAGAGATGAGGTGAAAAAAGGTATAGATGTGTAACAAGGTTTGTTATAGGATTTTATTTCTCCCTTGTATTTATATAAATAATATACTGGACAAGTTTTGTGGATGTATCCCATCTTAGGTGAACCACATTAAATATGGAGTCTCATGTTATGTGCATGTTTATGTTTATTTTCTAAATGTTTTATCAATTCATTTCATAGTTTCTATTATATGATATTTGGGGATAAATCTAGGTTTTAATTTATCCTAACAATAATAAATCATTACATTAGGTTTTATATAACTCAAATAAACCAAATCTTTCTTTAGGTCTCATGCAGACCTAATTCCATTAGGCCTAATTTAAGACACATCACCTTATAACCTATTAGAATACTCTACACATCTATACACCAAAAAAAAATCATAAAAAAAATATGCCTTATACAACATCATCTGATCACCATGACACCTTTTAGGTCTAACCACCACTTGAAACACTCTATTAGCATTTTTCACATTAGGCCTTTAGACATGCAAAAAAGTATGTCTTGAACAACTGAAGATAACACATAATTTATCCAGAAAAACATGTCAATAAAAAACATAAATGAAATATATATAACTTTGGGTTCATCACCATATTCTATAAAAACTTAAACTTAGGGTAAAAAGGCTTAAATTGATCTCTTCAGTATGCTCACTCAAAACTACCAGAACTATCAAAACTAGTCATGAAACTAATTGACATCCAACACCAGAAAGGAAACTTTAAATGGTTATAAATACATTTAAAATATTATATAGTTTATTAATAAAAACCTCAATCATAAAAACCATAATATATAATAGGAAACATTTGTATTGTAGACCAATCTCCTGACCTTATCTCACACAATCTTGCTTGAACCAGATAGGACATTTTGGCTTCAAATTTTCAACCTCTTACACTGACTTAAAAGATTTTAGAAACAATGAATAGGAATTTAAATTTATAAACAAAAACATCATGCACTAAATTACATCACTCTTTCATGAAATTACACTCAAATCCAATTTTTCATCACTACAACTTGCTTACTCAGAATTGTCAAGACTATCAAAAACATAGTCATGAAACATTGACCTTATAACACCTATATATGGAATTTAAAATAATTAAAATGAATTAAAATTATCCTATTAAATCTCTAAAACATATTAAAATATAAACATCATATGGTCTAGTGGAAAATATTAGACTTACAAACCAATTTGTTGATCTCACTACACACAGACTTCACTAAGCCAGACAAGCCAATTTAGCTTCATCATTTTCACCACTATACCTAAATTTTAATATACATACCAAAAATTAATAATAAATAATATTAAAAAAACCATAATAATTCACTTTTATCCATATTTATACCTTGAAAACATACCAAATACCAACTTCTCACACTGCTTGGGTTTTGCACTATTTGCATCATTAGCCCTGTTAGTGACTATCCTAAGTAGATCACAAACTTATAGAAATTATATAATATAACCTATAAAAAAAATTAATTAACATGAAACATGATTCTCTACCTTATTCCTCCATCCATTTTCTTAGTATGTCCAATGCAACTTTTGACTTGTACAATAACTATTTTAGAAATAATCCTATAACTCAACATTTTATCTTTCCTCTCTAACCAAAACTACTAGGAGGTACTTGGGAAATTAAAATACAAATACAATATCTTAATTGATAAATTAAATCCATTCTAGGCACATTTTATCAACATATTCAACATCGGGTCCTTATTAGGGTTCTAAGAGGGTTTAAACTAGTTTTCACTCTTAACAATCATTTATAAAAAATAGCCCTTAAATCCAAAAATTTATGCCTATAATTTTGATATAGGACCTTTAAAATCTCTCATTAATATATTATGTTTCCATTCAAAGGTTTTATGATCTAAAAATCATAATAAAATCCTTCTTGGGTTGAGAACCCTTCATTCTAAGCACTCAAGAGACATCCAAACAAATTTTCATGTATTTTCCTTCACACTATAAACTAAAAATACATGAAAAAACTTGAAATAACATACCTCACCTTTTAAAAATTATTACATGATCTCAAACACCTTGAAATCTTATCATGACCCTTTATTAGGCCATAGTCTCTCTCTCTTTTTGCTCTTTAAACCTTGACTTACAAACCACATTAGGTCTTAAAACTAACCTTCATGCCTTTTTTCATGTACTCTCCACCTCACTCACATAAAAAAACAACCTCATATCACCACTTATGCTTGTGTTCACTCATATCACCAAGCCATCATGTTCATACCTTCTCACAAGTTCTCTTCAAGCCATGATAGGCTAATTAAACACTTGACCTCAAAGATTTGTACCTTTATGAAACCATAAGGCATTATTTGCCTTCAAATTATATCTATTAACAACATCCTTTAGTGAAAACACTCCATAAATTCCCATTTTACCATCAACACACTAACAACTAGACATACTCTCTTAATGATATCAACCTATCTCATGCTTAAACATTACCATACATCCTTCACATTCCTTGACAATAGATCATAATACCTCATTAGGCTAGGTAGCATCTAATAGAGGTCTAGATGTAGACATAGAATAAATTTATTACCCTTATAGGATCACCTTTAAAATCTCATTAGTGTTTTAATGACCACATACATGCTCAAAAATACTAACCTTAATGATATCACTCAAACTAACATAAGAACACTCATATCACTGCTCTCATAAAGAGACACTCTTCCAATATTGTTGACACAACTCAATGACAACTAACCTTACACTCAATAACACTCTTATAGACCTACTTGTCATTTTACCTTCATAATAACCTTCAATGACAACACTAATAACTTCTTACTGACCTAAACCTTGATATCAACTTTGACATCAACCAATAGAGAAGACAAAGCTCAACAATCTCACCTTGTCATATCATATCAATATTATTATAGGTATAATCACTAAGTGGGTGGGTGAACTATTGATGTAAGATAATCCAAACTTTAGTTACTTTCCTTACAATCCTTAATCAATCATCACAAGCATTCATAAAACATACAAGTCATTCATAAAAGTGAACTAGAAAGAAGATGCGAGATCAACCACACAACACATGAACTATATGGTATATGCTCATGGGGAATAAAACCCACTCTCAATCCTATAAACACATGGACTACTTGTCCTATAAAATGATCACAAATATGAGACCTTTTAGTGAAGCACACACTTCACAAGGAACACCCATCCCTAAGCATGCAAAAGTATCATCTTGTTCAAAATGTTGAGAACCCAAAAAACACATATGAAACCAATAGCTATATAAATCTGATTTCCTTTCAATCTGATGGAGAAACAATTTATAACACCTCTCTTTCAGTCCTTCATAACTCTCAAACTTTCACACATAATTAATGTATCCAAAATACCCCTTTGGATCACTGTAGACCTCTTTGCTCATTTTCAATATTCAATCCTAAAAGTACACTATTATGAAATTATAAATATAACATAAAAGTCATACATGAACTCCTCAACTTTATCTTCTCCTTAATCCATCCATTTGACACACTCCCTCTCATCTTGCTTCACTTCACTACTCAACTCTTTACACATCAACTCACGAAAACTCTTCAAACCATCACCTTTAATTTCAATATTTATAGATCCTTCATGAATATCATATTATTGGTCATAAATTAGACTTGAATTAACCCTTAAGTATTCTTATCACACTAAAACATTGATCATAACATCCATGGGTCACCCTTAAGTAGCTACACCTTTCAAATAGGCCTTAGTATCCCTCATAGGTCTCATGGAGACCTATTCACTCTTTTAGCACTTAATTAAGAAAATTATAAACATAATACCACTTATAAATACATATATAACCCTAAGATACCATCAAGTGATTACACCCATCACTACTCTCTTCTATTTATGCAGAACCTACTCAAACAATATTCTTCTACATAAGAACACCATGAATGAATGAATAGTCAACTTACAAGCATTTATTCATAGTGAATATGGATTGTTCAAACCTCCAAAATCCATACATATGATATTAATGGAGTTTAAAACAATCTAAAATAGATAATTAATCATGAAACATAAAAACACCATCAAAACAAACTCAAACATTCTTCTCGGGTCACTTACAAAAGATGGTCAAACACAATCAACTTTGGACCTTAATATATACACTTTTATAAAAATTCAAACCTTATAACTAGTTTTTATGGATGTGCCATGGAGTCCTTTACAAATTTTGTTTCAATACCACTACAAATTCACCATAAAATAAAAGTTATAGCTCGAATAATACAGACTAGTTTTTTTTGCCAATTTAAATTCCAATCATTATTATGTAAAGCAAAATATCTAAACACATGTATTCATCTCATTCCCCCTATAAATTTGATTAAATATGCTTTATCTATATCCTTATTAATATCCTAGTCTTCACCTTTAATCATTGACCATTGATATTTGATTTTTACTACCAAGATTGAGACACTTCATAGCCCCACATGCCTTTTATGGACCCTTTTATCAGACTCTATGCACTTATGACACTTGGTAGTGTTTCATGAATTATATGGACCCTAATATCAATATACATGTAATTACACCACTTTTTAGTCCCATATTATATCTTATAATCCTCTGACTTATTGACCTCATGCTCATCATTAGATCTCCATCTACAATTAAATGTGCACCATTAGATCTTCATCTGCATGATCACTCACATGCCATCAATCCTTAATCTAATCAAACTATATTTAAATACTTTGCCTCCCTATTTTTACCCTATATAATATATGTTTGGCTTTAAATTAATGGTCTTTGGCTTGTCACAGTCTACAAGAGCAACTTTGGCTAAGTATGGGAAACACTACAATCTACCTAGAAGGCCAACTTTTCACCTTGATATAATTTGATAGACACCATATCAAAACCTTAAATTTAAAAAATATGATTTAGGTGAAAATTTAAACAAACCTAGGTGACCATTTTATTCTGAAATCTTCATACATGTGAATATTGATGTCATCAATTTGCTCACTTAATTTGATTAGCCAAGATGACTAGGAGAACCTAGACACTCATGTGACTACTTTGAGGAATTAATTTCACTTACACAAGCACTCCAAGCACTCATAACACCTCAAATGTTCTATGAAACATGATCACACCATCAATCACATCTATCAACTACCTCACTAAGTCAGACACGAAATAACCATGCAAGAACATTAAAGTATACTTTGTCATTATCATTCTAACACACATGACACCTCATCAACATCCTTATCCACCTTGGATATACCATTTACAAATCTCCACTAATATCTCCCTTTTTCATTTATGTCAACAACAATTACAAATCTTTTGCTCAAACTATTTATTTCTTTTCAAGAGCTTTCTCCCCTTTTTACATAATGACAAAGTGAATACCAACTAATATTGAGGACCTTGAAAACATTAAGAGGGACTCCCCCTAAGTCACCTAAGCTTATTAACCCTTGTAAAAGCTTTAGACCATCTCCAAACATGATTGGAAGATCTCAAATATGATCCCCCTCACATCATGCACATCTCTTCAAGCCTTTCAAATTATTTGAGTTAGCTCCCCCTAACTCCATGATCTACTTGGATCATGACATATTCAACATGTCTTCTTAACCAGTTATGTTTTGACACTTGAAAACCTCTATTCTCTACCAAATACCTTCATGACGAAAATCCTTGAACACACCTTTATCACACAAAATTGCTTCTTCATAAGAAATATATCTCCTAAGAAGCATATGTAGAGACACCTTAACCCATAATGTCCTAAAACAATTTAAACCTAGGCGTTGCCCATATCTCCTTGTGTTCTTTCTCCTTCTTGGACATCTAAAATTCATATTTCTTATTCTTCTTCTTATGCTTAAGAGAAAAATCTTACTTATCCACTACAACATTCTTATTCTCTTCTAAGATTGTATTGATAACACACAAAGATATCATAGATTCATGACATACCTTTTCACTTGAAGTATCCATCTTGAAGTTTAGAACCTCATCACCAAGAATTAAAAACTAATTTTCTTTGTATGAAACATGATAAAAAATATCATGTTTTTCACTTGGATCCATACACACCTTAGAACTATCCTTAACTATCACCTTGGTCTTTTCCTTGAGATTGATCTCTTTATTCAGAACATGAGTAGATAATGAATGTTATTAACACTCTTCAACCTATTTATCATTTTCCACCATAGAAAATAGACCACTTGGACTTTAAAAATAATTATGACTCACACTTTTCATCTTTGGTTTACATGAGTTAACTTATCTTCTTCCCTGCACTCTAGGAGTCTGATTGAACTTATTTTTACTTGATGGCCTTTGCTTGTAGAACCTAACAATGTGACAAATCTTCTCACAGCTGTAACAAAGAACACCTCTTAATGGAAAATTAACATACCTTTCCTAATTTGGAAAAAATATTGTAATGTTTCCTATGTCACAAAAACTGAAACACTCAACCTTTCTCATGCTATTTGACTGATGATTCCACTCATTCTTAGTAGGTATTCTATATTCTCTAGCCATATGGCCACATTGATTGCAAGTATAGTAGTAACTATTGAAATTGGTAAACCTCATTACATTTGGTTGTCTGATCTAATTTGTCTTCATTCTTCCAGTATCTTGATTCCTTAACTGATGATTAACCTTTAAGATCTGATCTTTCTTATTCACATTAGCCTTCACATTTTCTTGAGTTACAACTTTTTGTTCTTCTTCGTAACCAAGTCCAGTTCTATCACTATCATGATTTTGACTATTCATAATGTTGTCTAGATCACTTGATCTCTTTTAAGACCTCACAAATTAATTCACCTTACTATATGTCTTATCTAATTTAGATTTTAATGACTCAATTCTAATCACATACCTTGAGCACTCATCTTCTTTGTTTTTTAGGCTTGTAGACATAGTTTCCAATTGATCATTGAGATGCTTGAATATACCTTCATGTATATTGGAGTCTTCATCCATTCTAGCCTCATAAATAATAAATTTATCCTCATAGTCCTTAATTTGTGACTTTAGTTTCTTGGTCTTATTCTTCTCAATGTTCAGATCTTCAAGGGAATTCATCAACTCAGTCTCACATTCCTCTTTATTTTCTTCATCATTTGTATCACTCCACATAGACTCTTCTTGATATGAGAAACTTATTTATCTTTACATGAAAATAATTTAATCTTATATAAGACCATTATCAAACTTAGAATCATTGACTTCACTCTCATTTGATGAGCTGAAATATTCAATGGTGTATAGACTCTTCTTGTCCTTGAAAGACTTCTTATTGTCATACTTTATAAATCCTTTCTTCCTCTTATTAGACTTGAAAGTATTATTTAATTAATATTGTATTTCACCATACACTTCATCATCATTATTATTATGCTTATGAGGGCACTTATTGGTAAAGTATCCTACCTCTCCATAGTTGAAGCATTTGAAGGATAGTTTACCCTTATACTTGCTTGAAGTTGTTTTCAATTTTCTTGTAAACAAAGCAATTAGTTTATCATAATAAATATCAGATATGTCATCCTCCTTGATTTACATACTTTGATTTATCTTATTCTTTGGATTAATTTATGTCATGAATTTTTCTTGCTTATTTGGTAATTTGTCCTCATCGACTCCCATCTCACAAGCAATAATAATTCCATGAAATTCATCCATCTTCATCTAAGTTAGATTATGAATTTATTGTACAATAGATAATTTTAAATCAAACTTAAGGGAGAGAGAATTTAACACCTTTTGTACTACATTATCTTCTTCAAGTTTCTCTCCAAGACCTATAATAATGCTCATAATCTCATCAACTCTCTAAAGAAATGATTCTATAGAATATTCTTCCTTCATCTTGAGACTCTCAAATTGTCTTCAATGAGTATAAAACTTGGCCAATTTGACCTTTTTATTACCCATCATAAACGATCTACAATTTTTCCCATATATCTTTGGTAGATTTAAAATGGATTACCTTGGTGTACTCAATTTTTGAAAGACCACAAGTGATGACATTCATTGCCTAGAATTGCTCTCACACAACCTTCTTATCAGCTACACTACTTAGAGGAATAGGGGGATAAATATCCATCCAAAATATATTAAAAAATTTCAAACCCAAGTGACATGATGTATTTCTTCATCCTCACACTCCAAAAAAAAATTGGACCCATTGAACATCAGTGCTTACTTAGTTGAAAATATTCCTTGCATTTGATGACTACCCATATTGTACCTTGAATCACCTTCAAGTTGTTAAACATGAAAAGAAGGTCCTACGATGATAGAAATTATTATAGGTACATTACTTGAGAGGGGGGTGAATTAGTGATGTAATATAATCCAAATTTCAATTATAATCCTTGCAATCCTTAATCAATCATCACAAGTATTCATAAAGCATAGAAGTCATTCTTAATAGTGAACTAGAAAGAAGATTCAAAATTAACCACACAACAAATTAATTACATGGGAAAACCTAATGGGGAATAAAACCTACTCTCAAGATTAAAAACACAAGGACTAATTGTATTATAAAATGATCACAAACATGAGATGTTTTAGTGAAGTACCCACTTCACAAAGAGCACCCATCCCTAAGCATGAACAAGCACTAACTTGTTCTAAACGTTGACCACCCACAAAACACCTATGAAAGCAAAATATAATAAATATTATTTTATTTTAACCTAATAGATAAATAATGTATAACACATATTTTTCAATCTTTCACACTCTCTCAAATTTTCACACATAAGCAATGCATCCAAAACACCCTTTTGGATAACTCTAGACCTCTTCACTCATATTCAATATTAAATATTAAAATTACACTACTATGAAATTATAAATATGAAATAAATGTAATTCATACACTCCTAAACCTATTTTTCTCCTTAATCTATCCACTAGTGATCCGTAAACTACACTGATAAACTCAAAGTGAAGTTTTAACTACGAATACTAAAATTTTCAAAAACTTAACAAATTCTCAAAAAACTCAAAAGAACTTGTAAATATTTGGCAAAACATTCTCGATTGTTGAGTTGGATTGGAATTGTCAAAAGACTTCTTACTTCCATTTACCAATTAAATTGGTTTTTAATAATGTTGTGTTATAATTATTGAATTGTAGATTACTTGCATGATTTCATTTACTAATTAAACCAAATCAGCAAACTGAAACAAAATCATGCATCAAAATGACAATTTACCAAAACATGAAATGTGATAACAGAGTTCAACTCAACAATTGATGCCTACATCTCCAAGTTCTCCAAAGGAGTGGACTATTTCCATTAAGGGCACTTCAAACACCTAGAAATAATAAACAACTTTTCTGCAAGCTGATATCTCAATGCAAGAATTCACCTTCACTGTGACTGAATCAAGCCCGGCACCTTAGAATTATATGATTCTTCATAAACACATACAAAGTTGCTTCAAAATTCCTAAAAATATCCTCTATGGGCTGAAATATACTCCTCCAATATGCAAATTAGATATAACAGAGTATTAATACTATGTATTATGGCCAAAAAATAGATAAAAATCCATTACATAAGCTTTCCCAAAGCTTTTACAAAGTCTCAACCTCTTAAAAATAAAAACACAATCCAGAATTCCATAACTTTAAGTATAAATTCATGACTTTAATAGAACTTAGACCTTTACAACACAAGCATTCAAGGCTTATCCCTTTTGGGTAGTAGGTCAAGGGTTCAAACCATCAGCCCTCCTTTCTAGGTGCTTGGGCATGTGTTTGAAATCTTCTCCTCCTTTTTGGGCATGTTTCGACTTCTTCTTTGGTGCATTTGTCTCTTGTTGTATCCCACATGCAGTGAATAATGGATAAGACAAGGCTTAAAATAGCCTTCAACTACCCATTTATCACGTGGCTTCGGCCACCTAAGATGCATTTTGTTCGGCTTGGGCTAGGTCTTTCCTATGAACCATTCTCCCTTGGGCTTGCCACCTTGCTCGCCACCATGCTCAAACTTCAGCCTGTGGATGCCTTTGAACTTGCCACATGGCTCAATGAGCTTATCTCACACTTGACTCCACGTGGCATGTTGATGACATGGCATGTCATGGAACCAATTTTTTAAACCTTTCATTTTGCCAAGTGTCAACCTCTGATAGGTCCAAATGTTGAAACCACCTCGAAACACATGCAAAATGTCACAAGTGACATTTTTTGACCAATCTTCAAATGGCCATAATAGGAGCTCCTAAACTCAGATTTACGTTCCAAAAAATGCATAAAAAATCTTTCAATGAGCTCTACAGTGCACCACCACTGAAAGTTTGAATTAGAACCATTTTTAGAACAAAATTTTGAGCTTTGACTTGGCATGTCTATTCTCACATTTTTGAGATGTGGTAGATGGATCATGAGCTATGTGGCTCAGTAAAGTGTCTAGTTTCTCCCATGTGGATGGGGCATGATATTACCAAACAATAATCCCTCTTCATGTGGGATTTCTATAGACTTATGATTTCAAATCTATGGACTCCCAATTTCAAATCTAGGGACTCCTAATTTCTGATCACACCTCCCCAATGGAGGGCTTTTGGTCTCCAAAAGTCCAATATCCCCTAAAATTGCAAACTAGTCTACTACATTCATGAAAATAGAACCCAATCATAGCAAGAGGTATAAACAATTACATTAAAATGATTCATAATCAAACTATAAAAATTCCTAATCTAAAGGCATGAGTAAGTGAATCTGCAATTGCAAAAGTGATTACAACATATCAAACTACATACCCAAATGTCACATCCTATAAAGTGGTGAATTGCCAAAAAGTGAAACAACTCCCAATGTAACTACAAGACAATTCTATAATGCCAAATACATATAATAAATGTTGTGGACATGTTGCAATACAATGCCCTAGTATGGGACTTATATGCTAAGCAAATGCAAACAACCAAAAGTGTATTCTACCTAACATCTAAACATGTCCATAGGGTCTTAACAATGCATCTATACATCCATGTGTCAAAAATAGATACATTAAAAATAACAGTCAAATAAGTGTTGTAAGGAATTAACTCAACCTACAACATGCATTTTGCTATTATCTCCAAATGATCAAATGATTTCAAGTCTTATCCATTATTAGACTACCCATATAGTATATTTTGGAGATCAAAATCTTAGAGTTATCAAAAAGTGAGAATTGAAAAATTTCATATGGTAAACCTGTCTTGAAGTGTTCCCACCAACTCTAATCTACATCTATCAAAGCTTGTTCATTACCTTAGGTGAATTCATAACCATGCTTTGCAAAAATAATGTAGTGATAATCCACTTAACCATTTCTTTCTTCTTAGTGAAATTGATTGTCTTACTAGATTCCTTAGCATCATTATGGATTGATTTAACTTCATTGACCTTATTAATAGGTTGATAAATCATCTTAGTTTTACCATTTCTAGAATGTGAAGATGATTGAAGTTTAAAACAATGATCAATCCAATGTCCACTCATATGGAAATGAGTGCAAACAACATTCTTAGGTGAGGTCTCCTTTTTACCTCTTCTCGCTTTGCCATGACGAGAATGGTTCTTAACACCTGCAATCTGCTTAAGCAAAGCATGTCTCTTTCAAAATAATGCAACACTGTGGTTATGCATCCCACAAAAAGTGCATCAAAATGATTGCATTATCTTCTAAATTTTAAATCCAAATTTCTTAAACATAAAAAAGTGGATCAAAAGATTTAGTGCTAACTCTAGTGTAGGAACTAGGAGGTGGAATCTCAATACCTCTTCTACCTTCCTTCTTACACTATACATGCTCTACTAGTGGCCTCGATCCTTTGCTATTAGAAGCTTGTCTTCCTTTAGCCATGGAGGAAGTTTCTCCAATTTCCACCTGCTCACTAGTGTAACCCAAACTTGCATGAAGAGATCTATGCTCTACTTATATTGGTTTAGTAATTCGTTGGCCATCTTGACCAAGACCTCTTCCATTAAATCCCATTTTAAACAATAATTTAGATCCTATACCCTTAGTGTGTTGTTCAAAACTACCAAAAGCATCATTACTTGAAATTGAATCTGAATGGAAAGAAGAAGTAGAAGATTCTGTGGTGAAAAACTTACATTACACTCAGTCATAGTCTCTACATCTTAAGTTGAAGGCTCTTCCTTTTCATGCTCACCACATTGCAATCTAATCAAGAGCTCATCCTTAGATTCAAGCTCTGTTTTCAAACTTGCAATCTCCTCATCCAAGGAGTACAATCGAGCTCTTAGAAAAGAATTCTCATCTTGAATTTGAGTATTGATGGCTTCAATATCTTCCATCTTGGCTTTGTGTGATAACTTGCCCATGGTTTCCTACAAACACACTAATTCCAAAACTACACACTGCAATCTAATCAAGTGAAAACCAATAACTGAAAGCAACTGTCAAAACTCAATCAGAAGCTAACCCAACTTTCTAACTTCTCTTATACCAAACTTGATCTGTAAACTAAATTGATAAACTCAAAGTGAAGTTTTATGTATGAATACTGAAATTCTCAAAAACTTAACAAATTCTCAAAAAACTCAAAAGAACTTGCAAATGTTTGGCAAAATGTTCTCAGTTGTTGAGTTGGATTGGAATTGTCAAAAGACTTGTTACTTATATTTACCAATTAAATTGGTTTTAATAATGTTGTGTTATAATTATCAAATTGTAGATTACTTACATGAGTTCATTTACTAATTAAACCAAATCGTCAAACTAAAACAAAATCATGCATCAAAATGACAATTTACCAAAACACAAAATGTGATAACAGAGTTCGGCTCAATAATTGATGCCTACATCTCCAAGTTCTCCAAAGGAGTGGACCATTTCCATTAAGGGAACTTCAAACACCTGGAAACAATAAACAACTTTCCTACAAGCTGATATCTCAATGCAATAATTCACCTTCATCATGACTGAATAAAGCCTGGCACCTTCAAATTCTATGAGTCTTCATAAACACCTGCAAAGTTGCTTCAAAAGTCCTAAAATTCTCCTATATGGGCTAAAATATACTCCTCCAATATGTAAATTAGATATAATAGAGTATTAATACTGTGTATTATGGCTAGAAAATGGATAAAAATCCATTACATAAGCTTTCCCAAAGATTTTACAAAGTCTCAGCTTCTTAAAAATAAAAACACAGTCCAGAATTCCATAACTTCAAATATAAATTCATGCCTTTAATAGCACTTATACCTCCAAAACATAAGCATTCAAGGCTTATCCCTTTTGGGTAGCAGGTCAAGGGTTCAAACCGTCAACCCTCCTTTCTAGGCACTTGGGCATGCATTTGAAATCTTCTCCTCCTTTTTGGGCACGCTTTGACTTCTTCTTAGGCACATTTGTCTCTTGTTTTATCCCACATGTAGTGAATAATGGATAATACAAGGCTTAAAATAGCATTTAGCCACCATCTTATCATGTGGCTTCAGCCACCTAAGATGAATTTTGTTTAGTTTGGGCTTGGTCTTCCTAAAAATTGTTCTCCCTTGGGATCACCACCTTGCTCGAGCTTTAGCCTATGGATGCCTTTGAACTCCCCACATGGTTCAATAAGCTTATCTCATGCTTGAATCCACATGGCATGTTGATGATGTGGCATGTCATTGAACTAATTTTTCAAACCTTTCATTTTTCCAAGTGTCGACCTCTGATAGGTCCAAATGTTGAAACCACCTTGAAACACGTGCAAAATGTCGCAAGTGACATTTTTTGACCAATCTTCAAATGGCCATAATAAGAGCTCCCAAACATGGATTCACATTCCAAAAATGTGTTAGAAAGCTCTCAATGAGCTTTACAATGTGCCACCATTGAAAATCTGAATTAGAACCATTTTCAAAACCAAATTTCAAGCTTTGACTTTGCATGTCTATTCTCACATTTTTGGGACATGGTAGATGGATCATAAGCTATGTGGCTTGGTAAAGTGTCTGGTTTCTCCATGTGGTTGAGGCATGATATTACCAAACAATAATCCCTCTTCATGTGGGATTTATATGGACTCCCAATTTCTAATCAACTAGACACACTCCCTCTCCTTTTACTTTGCTTCATTACTCAAATTTTCACACATCAACTCATAAAAACTCTTGAAACCATCACCTTTAATTTTAGTCTTTATAGAGCCTTCATGAATATCATCTTCTTGTTTGGACATTAGAATTTAATTAAACCTTAAGGCTTATTATAACACTAATACATTGACCATAGCATCCATGGGTCACCCTTAAGTAGATACACCTTTCGAATAGGCCTTAGTAGCCCTAATAAGTCTCATGGAGACCTATTCACTATTTTATCACTTAATTAATAAAATTGGAAACAAAATACCATTTAAAATACATAGGTAAACTATACATGACCCCTAAAACACCTTCAAGTTATTACATCCATCACTACACTCTTTTGTATATACATAACATGCTCAAATAATATTCTTGTATAGAAGAACATAATGAATGAATAAACATTCAACTTCTAAGAATTTTTTCATACTAAATATGGATTGGTAAAACCTATAAAATACATATATATGATACTCATATATTTTACAACACTCTCTAATAGATAATTCATCATGAAACATCAAAACTCCATCAAAATAAACTCAAACATTCTTGTCAGGTCACTTGCAGAAGATGGTCAAACACAAAATCAACTTTGGAGCTCAATATATACACTTGTAAAGAAATTAAAACCTTATAACTATTATTTATATATTCACATTAGATTATTTTACAACTTTTTTTTAAACCATTGTCAAATTTGTCATAAAACAAAAGTTATAGCTCAAACAATACAAACTAGTTATTCCTTTATTAATTTAATTCCAACAGTTACTATGTAAAACAAAAGCTTTAGACATGTGTATTCATCTCATTCCCCATATAAATTTGATTAAATAAAATTCATTGATATCCTTGGGAATATATTGGTCTTTACCTTTAATCACTAATTGTTTATCTTTGATCTATGCTACAAAGATTGAGACACTTGGCAGCCCCGCTTGCCTTCTATGGACCCTTTTGTCAAACTCTATGCACTTATGCCACTTGGAATTCTTGCAAAATTTTTATGAAATATACTATTATTATATATTCACTTATGCAAATTTTAATTCCTACATTAAATCTTAGCAAACTTTGACTTATTGACCTCATTATCACTGTTAAATCTCCATCTACAATTAAACACACACTGTTAGATCTTCATCTGCACAATCGTTCAAGTGCCATTAATCTTTGATATGATCAAAATATATTTTAAAAATTTTCATACATAAATTTAACCTCTATAGCATATATTTATCAAGTATTCAACTTGATGGTATTTGGCATGTCATAGTCTATAAGAGAAACTTTGGCTAAGTATGGGAAACACTATAATCTGCCTTGAAGGCCAACTTTGTACCTAAATATCTTTTTCTGGACACCATATCAAGATCCAAAATTTTAACCATATGATCTAGGCATAAATTTTAACAAACCCATGTGAATATTTTATTATAACACCTTCACATGTATGAATTCTAATGTCATCAATTTGCTTACTCAGTTTGATCAAATAAGATGACTAAGAGAACCTAAACATTGATATGAACGCTTTGATGAATGCCTTTAACCTATAAAATCACTCCAAGCACTCATAACACCTCATATGGTCTCTATATCATGATCACACCATAGATAATATCCATAAACTACCTCACTAAGTCAAACATTGAATAACCATGCAAGAACATTATAGCACATTGTATCACACTTTGTCATTGTCATTCTAACACACATGATACCTCATCAACATCCTTGGACACCTTATAAAAATCATTGAAAACTATTTTACACATACCTCAATGAATACTCACCATGTACCCTCACTAGATGCACATTGATATCAATGGCATCAATCTTGAAATCAATGACAATAACATGCCAACATAGTCTACAAATGAAAAATAGATAGTGTTATTGATCTTAGAAGGTGGTAAAACCCTTAGAACAATTATAAACATGACCTAATTTCATGAAAATTAGTTTTTGACCATTTTTGTGGGTTTGAAGGCCATTTTTTGAATTCTATAAAATTTGTATATCTAATGACTTTGAGGAAAAACATTTTCTATGTATTTAACATTTTCCAAAAAAGTAGGTGGGTCCTTTCTATTTTGTTATGGAAACAAGACAAAATATACATATTTAATGTTTTTTTATCTTTTATAGAGTTTATACCCCTACAAGGAATTTGGTGGGTTTCTACCCCTCAATAGACATTTACACCATTTCTAACACCTTAGACATTTTCTCGTAATTGATAAGGGGATCACTCATCCTAATCCTTATCCCCCTAGTCATATGGAAGTCACTTGGTTAAAACCAACCCAAAAGGATTAAATTTTACTCATAATGCTAGCATAAACTTATTTTCACACACAAATTTATGAAAAGTAGGGAATTATTTTGTGCATAAGAAATCATCAAACTTCCATAACTTTCAACTGATAGCTCCTTTTTAGGTGACATTTTTTGAAAGTGTAAGTTTTTTGAGTTTTATGCATTGATAATATTATCTTATCTTATAAAATTAAACCTATATAGATTTAATGGTTTGCACATCCTAGTATTTCAACACACTCGGTTCAACACATACTTCATTTTTGCACCATGGATTAGAGTCAAATTCTACTTATTACTCTATTCCACTATCATGAATGGAAATTCAAAGTTCAAATATTATTAAGTAATAAAGGCTTACACTAAATCATGTTGGGTATTTAAAAATAATTGACCCTTGATATATATAAGGTGAATTGGTTTAACAGAAGCGATGAAACTTGAGGTCTTCTATGATCATCTATGTCTCTAGACTTGATAATTTATATGGAATCTGTAACTACTCCTAATGAATTCTAGACCACAATGGAAAAATTCTTTGAGAAGAAAGACATAATGAGGGTTTATGAATTGAATAATGATCTCATTAGTATAAGAAGTATGTGAAAAATATTGGAATCTTGTATTATTAGTATGATTTCATATGACATTTGGATGAGGTTTTGATATCAGTTTAATAAGTTTCCAAGTGTTTTCAAGATCCAAGTATGACTGGTAGTTCGAGACCTAATGTGCATAGTGGTCTAGTGTGGCCTAATAAAAGGTTAAGTTGAGTCCCCAAGATGCCAAGGGATCATGTAATAATTTATTGTTGTGTAATAGGTTTTGCCAAGGGTTTTGATCAAGCATGAGGTCTTGAGTTTAATGAGGTAGCATGAAATTTGGCTTTAGGGTCTCCTATGTATGGAAAGTGAAAATTTCAGTCACAAGAAGGAACTTATAATTTTTATTGGCATGTGTGATCACTACATGGGGATATGAGTATTTTAGGAGAGATATAGATTGATAATAGATAATATATCTAAGAATTAGTTTGGAATTTTAGGGTCAATACTGTATGAACAATCACTAACACCAAAATTGGTTTACAACCCTCTCAAAACCCTCATAATGACCCAATTAGAAAGGTATTGATATGAATGGCCTAGAATGGATTTATAAGGCATTTTTGATGTTTTTATAATGTATAATAATCCTCCACTCATGTCTAGGTGGTAGTGGTTTGTCAGGGTAGTGAGTAAAACCTATATAAAAACCCTTGTTTCTAAAGAATTTAATGTTACAAGTAGGGTTGACCAGTTCAAGATTACACAATAGATGGAGGTTTAAGGTCAAGAATCATTATTTATGTCCATGATGTTTTTTTAAATGTTATATAATATATTTTAACAAATTTTCTCACCCAATTTGACCTATTACTAAACTGGCAAAGAGTGAAAATAGTGAAGAAAACCAGTCAGAGTGAGAAAGCATTTAGGGATTGGTTGCACAAGATTAAGAATGGATATAGTTGATTGAGATAATTATTATAGAGATATAACTCATGTATATATTTATTATATTATTTTTAGATTCATTAAAATGGTGAAAATGGTGTTCACAAGATGACTTGTTTAGATAGAATGTGACAGTAAAACCCAAGATAGTGAGATTGGTCCTTAGGATCAATCTTGCTTTTTAAGCCTATAATTAGAATATTAGAGGTAGTTATATTGATATAAAATTATCATGTTAATTATTTTAAATATATTTTTTCCCCCTATGGATGGTTTAAGGCATGTTCACCATGACTGGTTCTTGAGATAGAATGATTATTCTTGAGACAAAATGATTTCTAGGTGTGCAAGATGAAGTGAAGTGTTTGAATCTCTATGATAGGAGTTGATGAATCTAATGAATATATTTTTGTTTTTTGTAATCTATTTTATATATTAATTATTTATTTAATGTTTTTAATCACCTTATGAGGTTGAGATATGAAATCCAAAATGGCTTGTCTAACTGTGTGAGGAGTGTGAGAGAGTAGCTTGACAAATTGGTCTATAAGACCAATGATTGAAACTATAGATTGATATATATCCATTGGGTAATGATATATAATTATAATATAAAATATTAATTTGGATTATAATTCATTAAAGTGTCATTTCAAATACTAAATATGAACTTCTACATGACTATGTTTTGGAGTAGAACGACCACTCTATGTAGTCATCTTGCAGAGATGATTTTGAAGTGTTTTTTACTAATTTAGATAATACTATGAATATTAAGATATTATATAAGTATAAAATTTTCATTATAATTAATTTATGTTCATGATAATTCCTTTTTCAATTGTGAAATGTCAAAATCTTTTGACTATGTTTTTAGACCCTGTACGTAGTTCTGAGTGAGCTTATGAAAGATGGTTGTTTGAGGTCCTATGCTATGTATGATCATGTCAAATGGACATTGAAGTGACCATGAGGTCATGGAGTATCTATTAATTTATTTTTTTGAGTATTATTTTTAAAAATTTGATTATTTACTTCAGATATGAGACATAGACTTTTCCTGTGTATAAAGGGCTAATGGTGTATAGGCCTATTAACATGGTTCAAGTGATGAGATGGTCTATAAAGTGGAATGGACCTATTAAGATTTTATCATGGATATATTTTATAAGTTTTTTAAGTGTTTAAATAATTTTTTGAGGCTAAAGGTGTTCCAAGTTTATTGAAGTGTCACGTGTGCTTAATACATACCTAATTACATTAAGTCTCTATTAGGCCTTATAGAAGTTTTCAGCCTTAAGGGGTATAACATACATAAAAAGTGGTTGTATATATTATTTAACATGTTTATGGACTTATTAAAATTGTGATATTGGTGCCATAATGTTCTTTTCTAACTAATATGGGTAAGATCAAGTGTTGATATATATCATAAGGCCTAATTGGCTTATCTGAGCTAGTTAGAGAAGTGTGGACATAAATGAATAAAAAATATAATTTTAGGAGTTGAGGTAGGTCATTAATACCTTAATTAATAAGTATATTATCATTAATTAATATTAATTATAAGTTTTATAGGTGGATGAAAAGGTCAATTGACCTAATGAGCCTAGAAGAGGTATGTTGAGCGAGTGAGCCTCAAAGGTTGTTTGAGAGGGGTAGAAGGCTAAGAAGAGATGAATGAGTGGATTTATTATTAAGAGACCATCAGATATAAATAATAATATTTTTTTGGTGTATGATATAGAGGTAAAATTAGATAAATAAGTGAGATAACTAAATAAGAGTTCATTATCAACTAGGAGAGTAACAAGGTGTCTTGAGGTGATCAAGCTTGTCTTGGCTAGTTTAGTACTTAGTCAAGAAGGGATTTTGAGATTCATTTAAAGTGAGATATTTTATAAGTTTTATTAAATTATTTGGGTTGGTTCCAAGTAACTTAGGTGGTTGGAGCCTCCTTTTAAGTTGGAGCTTATTAAATACTACTTGAGTGGGTGCTTGACTAGTTACAGGTTGAATCTCCTTATGGGGTTGGTGCCTCACTAAATGTTGTTTCATTACTTATAGGATAATATTATAAGAGGTGTGATAGTGGGTTATATCCATCATGAGGTTTTCATACATATATATGGTGTTCATGTGCTATGTTCTTACTTCATACTTATGTGAATGCTCTTCTATGCATTGTTATATCTCTATATTAGTTTGAATGGGTAATGAATGATGTATGGAACTGAGTGAAAATTTTGTACACTAATTAAACCCCATATCAATGGTTATTCTTTGAAAATTTTGTATTAGAGAAATTCATTTCAAGGAGGATTGATAGATTGAAGGTGATCCTAGAAGTACAAGATGGTTAAGCGGCTAAGGAAAGATAATCAATAATTAAGAGCAATGTTTAAAGGTCTCAAAGAACATATTAGTCTTATTGAGACAAGGAGGAATAACACTAAATCTAAGGTTGATGAACAAGAAATTATCCTTATGAATATTAAAGAGCATGCCAAGTCTTTTATGAAATGTGAAAAAGAGATGAGTCATCTTCAAACTAAGCTTGAGGAAATAGTTGAAGTGACCAAAGAAGGTAAAAAGATCATCAAGATCTCAAGAGTCAACTAAAAGATGTAAAGATAAATCTGAGTTCAAAAGAGGAAGAATGTTCTAAGCTAAAATATGAGTTAAGCTTATTGAAGGCAGAGATTGAACAAACCAATGTCAAGCTAAAGTTTTGTGAAGATTGCAAAATGGCCTCAAGGAATAAGTTGTCATGGGATCATGGAAGAAGGAACAATAAGATCAAAGGTAAGTTTAGTATCACTATTTTCTATATTTTTCATAAGATTAGTCATATTACTAGATTATGCTCAAGTAGGTTCTCAAGTCATGATAAGAGATATGGATCTTCTAGAATAAATGAGAAATGTCAAACATGGGTATGGAGACCTAAGATAGTTAAGAAAAATTAGATTGGGCCCAAGAGTGAAGGTGGATTACTTTTTGTAGTAGATAAATAATCAAATAAGAATATAGTTATAAGATTTGAGAAGATTGACAACATCATGGATGTTAAAGATAGTGATCTAAGGAAGGTTAACAAGACCAAAAAGATTATAAATTATATCAATCAGTTTCATAAATGCAAGATGATCAAGGAGGTAAGATTGAAGAAGTGGGCATCCTCTAAGTTCACTTTTTTCTAAACCTTATGGAATGTGGTGTTTCTAACTAAGATTCATAGAGGCATTCATCATGCAAATAAGTGAGTGGTGGCTTGTCAAGGGCTTGTGATGAGTAGAAATATGTTAATGATACCTATTGATGATATGAGGTGTGTTTGAACCTTCATAAGGTATAAAGGTATGAACTCATATATCCTTAATTGTATTTATATGGTAGTTAAGAATATATGCATTGAGGTATTAAGTTCCAATGGAGTAGCTCTTTTGAATCATTAGTGCACATATTGTTGAAATACCTAAGAAGATGATTGTATCATATGAACATGATCAATGGTGGACATGATAAGTTTAGGTGTTATTTTAGGTATTAAAGCATATAAATTGACTTGCATGAATAAGGTTTTCAAGACATCATGGAACATTGAGATAATGAAAATACATTTAATTATATAAGGATCTTGACAAAGTGTGTGAAGTACAAGACTAATTAGAATACTCTTACTCAAAGGTTTGATGTGATATAATAATATTGATAGAGTTTAATGATGATTTGACAAAGGTATTCCATAGAGATTGAGGTCTCATAAGATCAAATTGATAGTTTACTAGGTAGAAGTTATATTGAGATGGTTTGAGCCATAATGGCTTGTGAAACATAAAGAGAATAGAATATTGCATGAAGAATCTTTTGTTATGACATGTTTAGTTTGTTAAGATTATTCTTTCGAATAATTTTATTGTTTTCAAAAACACCTAGTGTGTGTATGTTTATATAAGATCAACTTGAAGATGTTTTCAAGAAAATGATTTTTCAAAGTTATGAGTTCTTTCTTTAGGTGTTATTAGATATCAAGCAAGTAGAGTGATGTTCATGAAGGCCTATGATTGTTTCAACAAAATTGAAATGAGATCATGATATTAGGGGGATATTTATTTCAATATGATTAATAAGTTATCTACTTCACTAGATATGATCCTAAGGTGAGCATCTATTTAGATTGGTCAAATGGAGATCAGTAGTGTGTAGATAGTATAAGATCAAAGGGAGAGATTATAACCTTGTTAAGAAGAAGTCTGAGTCAAATAAATTCTAGTTTTGACATGTGTTAAAATTCTAGGTCTTATGATGAGAATGAAGTCAAGGGAAGCTCATGTATGGCTTAAAGAGATCTATAATTAGGTAGTCATCAAGTTTAGGTCCAAGATTAGGTAGCAAAGTATGAAGAGATGAATGGATTCAGATCATAAGTAGATGATGAGCTAAAAAGAAGGTTTTTAGAGTCATGATAGTCTTATGTCAAGTTTATAAGAAACAAATCAATTTGAGAGACAATAGTTCAATCACTCTATGGTAAGAATTTTATCATTTTTTATTAGTAGAATTGTTGAAGTTGGAGAAAAAAGACAAGGAGGTAACTGTAGAGACCCTTTGTCATTAATGTCAAAGGGGGAGAGAGATTAGATTGATGGATAAGTTGTCTAGATCAGTTCATTTTTAGTTTGAAATCAATGACAAAGGGGGAGATTATTTCAAGTTTTTATTGATGCCATGTGCTTAATCCTATCATTTATGTCAAAATAAGCCTGAGGGTGAGGTTGATTGTTTGAGCATACTAGTGTGAGGTATGGTGATCCAATGGAATGTATTATGAAGCATAGTGAGCTAAGACTTGTGATTTATTTGTGAAATTAGTGGAAAATATCATCTCATAATATTGCGTTTTAGAATGAATCAATAGTAGTATGAAGATCTCCAAGAGGTATGGTACCTAGGAGGTTTATGTGATTAAACTAGAGGCATGGTGATGATATAAATGTGTTTGAGTTTTAA
The DNA here is from genome assembly GCA_037957365.1 of Torreya grandis. Taxonomy (NCBI): domain Eukaryota; kingdom Viridiplantae; phylum Streptophyta; class Pinopsida; order Cupressales; family Taxaceae; genus Torreya; species Torreya grandis. The sequence continues at coordinate 614,821 of JARHVA010007482.1, read as the reverse complement.
GGTGTTAAATTTAGTAATATATCAGGTGAAAGGATGTTGGAATCTATTTCCACATGTTTATAAGGTAATTAATCCTTAAGAAGAGATCTTAGGTTAGGTATTGAGGCTTAACTCTTACATGAGAGACCTAGTAAGAAGGCAAAAAGCTCGGTAGCTTGATGAGATGAATAGTATAAGACTTATGCAAAAAATGTTGGTATGTTTTGATCTTGGAATGATGTCATATGACATGTGGATGAGGTTTTTATATTAGTGAAAAGGGTCTCCAAATGTTTTTAAGATCTAAGTATGACTGGTAATTTTAAACCTAATGTGCATAGTGTTCTAGTGTGGCCTAGTGAAGGGTCAAGTTGAGTTACCGAGATGAGAAGAACTCATGTAAACATGGATTATGGTGTATTATTTTATTTAAATGGTTTTGACCAAGATTAAGGTTCTGAGTTCAAGGAGAAAACATGGAATTTGGCTTTAGGATCTCATATGTATGCAAAGGAAAGAATTACAGACTTGAGAAGGAACTTCTAATGTTAATTGTCACATGTGATCATTGCATGGGGAGATGATTATTTTATAATATATGGGTAATGGTCATATATAACATATACAAGCATTAGTTTGTCATTTGAGTGGAAATACTATATGAAACATTGCTAACACTAGAATTGGTCTAAACCACTCTCAAAACCCTCATAGTGACTCAATTAGAGATATATTGATAATAATGGACTATAATGGATTGGTAAAGAAATTTTTATGTTTTTATCATGTATAAAAATCCTCTAGGAATCTCCATGTGGTATTTCTTTGTCAAGGTAGTGAGTAAAACCTATAGAAAAACCCTTATTTCTAAAGAATTTAATGCTATAGGTAGGGTTAATCAGGTCAAGATTGAAAAATGGATATAGGTTAAAGGTAAATAATAATTATTTATGTCCATGGTGTTTTTTTGAAAAGTTAGAGCCTCTGTGTTAACTAATTTTCTCACCCAAGTTGACCTATCACTAAACTAACAAAGAGTGAAAATAGTTAAAAAAAACCAATTAGAGTGAGAAAGCATTTAGGGATTGGTTATAGAAGATTAATAATTGATAAAATTGATTTATGTAATTATTAAATACATATACCTCATGTATATATTGATTATATTCTTTGGATATTCATTAAAATGGTGTTCACAATATGACATGTCTAGAGAGGATGTGATAGTGAAACACAAGACAATGAGATTGGTCCTTAAGACCAATGTTGTTATTTAAGCCTGTAATCTATATATTTGAGGTAGTTATAATTATATATTAATATCATGTTAATTATTTGACAAATTATTTTTACATCCCTCGAAGTTGTCTAAGTCATGTTCACCATGACTAGTTCTTGAGACAGACTGACTGCTCCAGATGTGTAAGATGAAGTGATGTTTTTGAATACCTACGACAAGATTTGATGCATATAATGAATATCTTGTTGTTTTATATAATGTTTTTTATCTATCCATGATATATATAATGTTTTGAATCACCTTAAGAGGTTGAGATATGAAAGCCAAAATGACCTGTTTGGTTGTGTGAGGACTGTGAGAGAGTAGATTGAAACATTGGTCTATAATACAAATGGTTGACAGTATATATTTTTATATATCCATTGGGTAAAAATATATAAGTATCATAAAAACTATTCATGTAGATTATAATTCATTAAAGTGTCCTTTCAAGTACTAAATATGAACTTTTACATCACTGTGTTTTGGAGTATAATGACCATTCTATGTAGTCATCTTGCAGAGATGATTTTGAAGTTTTTTTGACTAATTTGGATAATAAAATTTCTATGAATATATTATATAAGTCTCAAAGGTTCATGATAAGTCATTGAGAGTCTGATAAGTTTGGTTTAGTTTTGCATAAATAAACATGAAAAAACTAGAGCTGAATACACAAAAATATTTTTAAAACCACTGAATATATTATTTCATACTCACTTTTGATTAATAATCAATATGTGAAATTAAAAAAATATAGAGGAACATTATTCATATATTTATGGAGAACATCTCTCCACTAAATTCTCATCCAAATCCCTCTAATTATGCAAACTCCTATTTACGATATATTTTTGTAACAATATATCTCAATATAATATATTCAAAACTATATTCATAATATTGTTTATAATAATATTCTAAATAATAAATATTACCAATTACTATTTACCTATCAATAAAAATCAACCTATAAATACTCAAACTTAATATTTACCTCTCCATAAATACCAAAATTCACACAATGTGAAAACTAATCCCAACATTTCCCCATAGTTTTTACATGGTATAATATATCTCATTTTTTTTTACTGTAGCTTGTCACCTCCATGTGCTCATGATATTATCTACATACATGTTCCATCACACATCTCTTCCTTAACACTCATCTACAATTAATTTTATATGTTCACCAATAACCTTCCAAAATGGTTTTCACAGATTCACAAATAACCTTACAAAATCATTTTCTCAAGCTCACCAATAACCTTACAAAATGATTTTCACAAGTTCACCACTAACCTTACAAATTTTTTTTCTTAGGTTTACCACTAACCTTACAACATGGTTTTCATAGGTTTACCACTAACCTTTCATCATTATTACTACAATTATTTTTAGATCAACATTCTCCAATGTAAATATACAAAAGGGATTGCATGGGAATATCATTCACAAGTGAATAGGTAAACTTATTTCTTATTTTTCACACATGCTAAAAAATAAATATAACTAACACAACACACTGAAAAAATTGAAATCCACACAACTAACAATAACACACCACATAAAATATCACCACATGATTGGTGCATCCCTATCATTGGTGATTTATGAGAGGTCACTGAAAGACCTCTATCTTCTATGTATCCTCCAACCTCCAGTAGGATGGCTACTTACTCAAGAACTGGTGAAATTGGTGGTAGTCTTGGTGCCTTCAAAAATAACATTTTTAGTAAGTTCTCATGGAAAAACATGACATACAACAATCTATAAATCCCTAGATGTAATAACTAGCTTTTTGTTGTGACGAACAATCTTCGATGCCTCATGAGCCAATTTACTAAATATATCATTAATAAAATAATTTATTATATGCATACCTTTGATTTAAATATCAATCTCTAGGTGCACCTACTTTAGTACCTTAATATGTAGATTTTGAAGTTATTTTCATGTTGTTCTACCTTTTTCTTTTTCTTTTTCTTTTCTCTTTTACTCATAATGAGCAAAATAGGACATCGATTTACATCAATAATGTATCCATACAAACAATATGAAATTTTTTCCTATTAATTACCTAAATAGGACTCAACAACTTTAAAAATAAGTATGACCTCAAAAACATGATTAATAAATTTTGAAACTTTTAGGATTTTAAACTAAAAATAAAACATCAAAAGACTTTTGACACTTTTTAACTTTCTATACATATTGAAAAATATAACTCTACTTAAGAAAAGACATTAAAATTAACTCACATATACAACAAAATTTATAACCTAAAAGACTTAAATATAATGACTTACACAAATGCCAGTTGTTGATAGAATATTTTATGTGGTTATGAAGAGATGAATGGTAGGCGATCATAATATAATCAAGATCTTTAATTGATGACTAAAATTTGTATTAGCATATACTTAATAACTAAAATGATGGTTGAGTAGACAAGGTATGGATATATATTAATAGAGCATGCACAAAGGTGCATGATAGGTAAATAATTCATGAGGATGGAATGTTGAGTCATGGGTTTGAGGAAATCAGTCTATATGTAGAAGCACAAACATCAGGAATAAAATAACCAAAGCATAAATTATCTCAAACAAAATTCAAGATCAAATATGATAAAGGTCTTCTTAGGAGAAAATAACATTATCAAGATCTATAGACTTGATAAATCTGCACATAAATTATTGAGACAAACTTTATCTAATTAGGAAGAACTATGCACTTGTATATAGCCTTAAGCATCAATCAACAAAACTCCATGATAATGATAGTAAATAAATATGCTAGTTAACAATTACTATTGTGTGATTAATCCATCTATGGATTTTGCTACATTCACGTGTAGTGTATATGTTATGTTTGAGTCTAGAAGTCATCTAGTCGATTGTGCATGGTGAAGAGCATTGAATCTGATCTGAACTGACTACCTATTGGAAATTTTCTTATGCACTAAAATTATAAGGACAAATATATATCTACATGAAAATTTGGAGCTATGTGAAGCACATGGATTTTTATTAGGTAGATAAATGAACTAAATCATGGTATATAGGATATGATACCAAATTATAAGTCTGGTTCTGTTCTATATAAATAAACATGGAAAGACCAAAGCTAAATGCATATAAATATTTCTAAAACCATTTAATAAATTATTGCATACTCACTTTTGATTAATAATCAGTATCAGACATTACACAAATATATAGGAACATTATTCATATATTTATGGAGATTATATATCCCCTAAATTCTCACCCAAATCTATCTAATTATGCAAACTCCTATTTACAAAATATTTTTGTAACAATATATGTCAATATAATATATTCAAACCTATATTCGTAATAAAATTTTTAAAAATATTTTAAATACTAACTATTACCATTTACTATTTATGTCTCAATAAATATCAACTGTAAATACTAAAACTTATTATTTACCTCTCCATAAATACCCAAATTCACACTATGAAAACTAATCACAACAGAGTCATGAAAAGTCCTTTTTTAGGTGTGAAATTTCAAAATCTTTTGACTATGTTTTTAGAGCTTGTATGAATTTCTGAGTGAGCTTATGAAAGATGGTTGTTTTAGGTCCTATGATATGTATGATGATATAAAATGGAAATGATGGTGACCATGAGGTCATGTAGTATATATTTATGTATTTATTTGATTACAGTTTTTAGAAAAGTTGATTGTTTACTTCAGATATGAGAGATAGACTTTTCCTGTGTATAAAGGGCTAATGGCATGTAGGCCTATTAACATGGTTCAAGTGATGAGCTGGTCTAATAGGTGTCATGTACCTATGAAGAGATTATCATGGATATATTTTATAATGTTTTTAAGTTTTTCAATCATTTTTAGAGGCTAAAGGTGATCTAAGATGACTCAAGTGTAACATGTGCTTAAGATAGACCTAATTGCATTAGGTCTCTATTAGGCCTAATGGAGGTAATAGGCCTTAAGTGGTATGATAAACACATGGATTGGTTTTATAAACTTTTTAATGTGTTTATGGACCTATTAAATTTTTTATATAAGTGTGTTAAGGTTCTTATTTGACCAAGATGGGTAAGAGCAAGTGTTGAGTATATAAGCAAGACCTAATTGGCCTATTTGAGCTAGTTAGAGAAGTGTGGACATAAAAGAATAAAGGAGATAATTTTAGAAGTATATATAAGTCATTTACACATTCAATAATCAATAATTAACATTCATTATAATATTTACAAGTGGATGAAAAGGTTAATTGACCTAATGAGCCTAGAAGAGGCATGTTGAGCAAGTGACCCTATAAGGTTGTTTGAGAGGGGTAAAAGGATAAGGAAAGTTGAATGAGTGTATTGATGATTAAAAGTCATTTACACATTCAATAATCAATAATTAACATTCATTATAATATTTACAAGTGGATGAAAAGGTTAATTGACCTAATGAGCCTAGAAGAGGCATGTTGAGCAAGTGACCCTATAAGGTTGTTTGAGAGGGATAAAAGGATAAGTAAAGTTGAATGAGTGTATTGATGATTAAAAAACCTTCATATATACATTATAATAGTGTTCCAAGTGTATTATAAATATATAAAATTAGATATAGAAGAAAGAGAGTTGAATAAGAGTTCACCATCAGTTGAGAGAACAATAAGGTATCTTGAGGTGATCAAGCTTGTCTTGGATGGGTTGGTACTTAGAAAAGAAGTGAGTTGTATTTGCATTTAAAGTTATAGATTGAATAATTTTCATTTAATTGGCTAGTTTGGTTCTGATTCACTTAAGGGTTTGAATCCTCTTTTCAAGTTAGAGCTTGCACAAGACTGCCTCAATAAATGTTGTTTCATTAATTATAAGACAATATTAAAAGTGGTGTGATAGTATGTTTTATCCCCCATGAGGGTTTCCCACATATATTTGGTGTTTGTGTGTTATGTTCTTACTTCATACTTATGTGATTTCTCTTCTATGCATTACTATATCTCTATATTAGTTTGAATAGATAATGAATGATGTATGAAATTGAGTGAAATTTTTTAAAACTAATTCACCCTCCCCATTTTTTGTGCTTCCAACATTTAGTATCAATTTAGGTCTTTTAGAGGAGGTTTGATAGCTTGAAGGTGATCCTAGAAGCATAAGATGGCTAAGCAGCTAAGGAAAGAGAATCAAGAATTGAGAGAAATGGTCAAAGGTATTAAATAATTGAGAGAAATAGTTAGTGGTTATACTTCAAAAAACCTCAAAACATGATTTTTTATCATCCTTGGAGCCTTATTTTATGCCTTCAATCTTTTTGGGTGATGATACTTCCATAGAAGTTAGAAGGAGAGGATTTGTTGAAGTGAATGATGGGACATTTGAGGATGTTCTATGTGTTCCCTCATTATCCATCAATCTTATATCTATTTATCAGATCATTCACACTAGTTTAAGAAGAGAGTTGAGTTCTCACCTAATTATATGATTATTAGGGAAGTAGAAAGTGAATCTATTTTTGCATTTGTTAAAGTAGATAACTAGTCATGATTGTATAATTTCTCACATTTTTATCTTGATCAACCCTTTATTGCATTGCTCACTTATTCAGATGGGGTGAGTAAATTATTTCATAAGTGATTCATCCATCTCAACTATTATTATCTAGAACAAATTAGTCATCATTACATGGTTTCAAGGTTTTCATATGTTCATTTTATAACAAATTTTTCCAATGTTGCATACTTGGTAAGCATCCGAAGGAGAAATATGACAAAGGAAAATCATGTAGAGCTACATAGATATTAGAGCTAGTTCATAATGAAATTTCTAGTCCATTTTTATCTCCTTCATTAAAAATGATTAAATACATGCTTAATTTCATTGATGAATTTTTGAGGTATACTTAGGTGTATTTTATTAAGCAAAAATATGAGATCTTTGATAATTTTCAAGACTTCAAGGTGCTTATATAAAAATAGTCAGTGAAAGCCATCAATATTTTATGAACCAATAATGGTAGTGAGTATGGAAATAACTATTTTGAATATTATATACATTAGATAGGACTGAACTATAATTTACAGTTCTATATAGTCCTCAATAAAATTATGTTGCGTAGCATAAGAATATGTCTCTAAAGGAAATGCCTAACTGTATGCTACTCTCCAAGTTTTTTGGACCTCATTACTAGGATGATACCATTAAATATGATTATTATGTCCATAAATAAGTTCATCACAAAGCATCAAAGGGATTTAATCATTTTAAAGCATGGAGTGGTTAGAAACCCATAGTGAAGACCTTTAAAGAGTCTAGATCTCCTACTATGGCCTACATTCCTAAGAAGAAATGTAAGTCAATGTAACTAAAATAATACATGAATAATATATATCAATGTATATACACAAGATATATCTATAATGAAATTGATTAACAAATTATAGACATATATATCAATTAACTCATCACATAGTAAATAACATGGGAAAACCTTGAAAGGTAAAAAACCCACAAATTGGTATTCATTAAGTGAGAAAAATTTACCTAATACACACTTTTTAATTCTCACTTCCTCTTAAATGTTATCAAAAAAATATTTAATCACCCAAGTATGTTTAAATGTATCACGTACGTAAACAATAGGGGTACATTTTTATTTATATTAAAAACTGAAGGGAGGTGACCTTTGTAACCAATGGGTCCATCCATCCTAAGAAAATTTTAAATAATTGACAAGTAATAAACAATTTATGGATTATTATTTATTTACATGAAGTTTTTAACCTATGTTAATAAACAATAATTCATTATTATTTAATTATCTAAATTGTAATAAGGGTCTATAATACTACCACTAAGACATTAATTGTTCTAATACTCCCCCTTAATGCTAAGTGGGGATAAAAGTCATAGTCACCTTAATAAAGTAATTATACCATGTAAAAATTGAAAGATTTAAAAACCTTCATCATGCCAAACATCACCTTTTAAAACAAAAAAAATTATAATTCATAAAATACTCAAAATTAATTTTAAGCTAACATGATTGTGAGACTACATCTCATATTTTTTCATGAATAATCACTAAGAATATTGAGATCCTTTTATAACATAAGGACCTCCATTAAAAAATGTGTTTTTATATATCAGTAAAAAATTAAAACTTCTACATGAAGTTTACTAAAAAATCACATAACTTTCATACAAATTATATAATTCTTTACAATAAGAATAAGTATAGAAAATAAGAAGTAAAACATGGCCATTGGGAAGTGGAATTGTCATGTGTATTCCCCCTCAATGGAAACTTTGAGAGGCTTAAAATTACATGAAAGTGATATAACTTAGTAGATCCAAGTGGTTTTATGAAGATATATACCACTTATTCATCTATAAGACAAAACTACAGATTAATATCATAATTGAGGACTTTATCTCTGATAAAATATACATAAACTTAAATATGTTTAGTTTTTTGGCATTGCACTAGATTTTTTACTATAGTTATATAACTTTGGTTATCAAAATGAAGGATGGTACTATGAGAAACATCCAAATGAGGTTTTCTCAACAAAATTCATAGCCACATGGTTTCTTTAGTAGCTTTTATAGAACTTATATACTCTGATTCTATAGAGGAGATAGAGGCATTTGGTTACTTTTTGTTGCTCCAAGTAATAACACCTACACCAAACTTAAACACATATCTATAAGTAAATTTATGATATATAGTATCGAAAACATGGTTAGCATCACAATGATCATATAATTTAACATTATTAATGGAATAATTAGATAAAGAAAAATTAATAGTCACTTTGATATAAAAAAGTATAATTTTATCTAATTTTCAATGATCCAAATATGGATCCTATATGAATATATAAGCAACACCAAAAACATATGAAATATCTGGCCTAGAAATGGTGAGATAAATCAAACTACCAATCAAATATTTATACAAAGTAGGGTTAACTTTTTTACATACAAGTTTTGGATAAAGTTTAATACCAAATTTAATAAGAGTATATGTATATTTACAATCAAGCATATTAAGCTTAACAAGAAGATCATGTGCATACTAATATTGTGATACAATAATAGAATATTTATCCTAAAATATCGCCATTCCTAAAAAAATATGTAGAATGCTTAAATCATTAAATTCAAGTATTTGACTTAATTTATCCTTATATTTATGAATTAAACTAATTAGATCACCAATAATAAAAAGATCATCAAAATATAATACAATCAAGATTAAATGACAATTTTCAACTTTAAAAAAGAGATCATTATCAGAATAATAGTTAGAGAAACCTATTTCTTTAAATAAATAAGTGATTTTAGAATAGCAAGCTCAACAATCTTGTTTTAAACCATATAGATATTTATTTAACTTAGACACATAATGTTCTCTGTTAGGGTCAAAGAAATGTTTAGGCTGAGTCATGTATATTTCCTATTCTAAATCACCATTTAGAAAAGCATTTTAATCATTCATTTAGTGGATAATCCAACTCTTTTAGGATACAATACCAATAACTAATCTAATAATACTCATTTTTGTTATAGGAGGAAAGGTTTCAACAAAATCAATTCAGGGTTTTTGAGTAAATCCAATAACAAATAATATTGATTTAAACTTGTCAATGTTAACAATTGAATTATATTTGATTTTATAAATCCACCTACAACCAAAAATATTAATTTTAGTTAAAGGTGGGACAAGATTCCAAATCTAATTTTTAATTAAGTCATCATACTCAGCTTGCATAGTAATTTTCCATTTGTCATCTTGAATGGATTCCTCAAAATATCAAGATTCACATTCATACATAGTAATTAAAGCATACTAATAATTTTGAATTATAGTTAATTTATTAATATTATCAATATTATAATATTATATTAGGTATTATACTTATTTAGGTCTTTTAGATTACACATGAAATTCAAGGGTTCCTTAGACTCTAAGTCATCCAAATATGGATCAACTTATTCTAAGGCATCTATTTCTTCATAAGGATAAAATGAGATCCAAGTTAATCAAAATAAATTTGAGGAGGTTCCATAGAGGGATCACAAAAATATAATAATATGAGGTAGGATCAAGCTTCTTTCTTTTTTACTTTAGGAACAAAGATAGAAGAAAGGCTACCAAGGATCTTAAGATGAGCCATATTGGGTTTATTTTTATACCATATTTATAAAGGAGTAGAAACATAAAAATATTTAGTAGGAACTCTATTTATAATATGAAAAACAATATGCATGGCTTCATTCTATATGAACTTAGAAACAATTGTAGATTGCAACATTGTTTTAGACATTTCTATAATGGTGTAGTTTTTCCTTTTAGCAATGCCCTTTTGCTAAGGAGAATAGGGATTTTTTAGTTCCATTTTAATACCAAAATTAATTCCATAAGAATATTATTTTTACTATTATTCACCACCATTATCATATCTTAATATCTTAATAGAAAAACTAGAAGCATTTTTAACAATATCTTTAAATTCTTTGAATTTAGACAATACTTAAATTTTTTTAATGACATATGACCAGATCATTTTAGTATAATCATATATAAAACTAATATCATACAAGGAATAATTAAGAGATACAAATTAAATAGGTCATACTACATCACTATGAATCAATTCTAAATGATGTGAGAAAATCACATCATGATTATTGTGGAAGGGATTAGTATGTTGCTTATCATGTAAGGAACCTTCAAATGTTTCATGATGAGAGGAGATAGAAGGAAGACCAATAAAAAGGTTATGAGAAGAAATATCATTAAAAATTATAAAATTAACATGTCTTAATATTTCATGCCATAATTGAGATTCGTTTTTACTATGCGATAAAATAAAACCATATAGAAGAAGTAGTAAGAACTTATAAGCTATTATTTTGAATGATTTCAACAATCATAGAACCATATTGATTTATAATATAATAATTATATTTAATAAAATTTACCATTAATTTATCATTCATACATTGATAGAAAGATTAAAAAAATTCTTCTTAAGCTTAGGTACATAGAAAATATCATTAATAACAATATTTTCACAAATTACCTTTCCTTGCTTAATTGATTCTAAAAATGAATTATCTCCTAAATAGATATTTTTATAAATATCTCTAGTATCAGATAAAATGGTAGATAATAAAGTCCTATTATGTGATGCACCACTATCTAAAATCCATTCACTCTCATTAGAATCAAATAATGTGGCATATATAATTTTGTTCCTAATTTTTGTTCTAATTCTTCGAATGGTTTTGAATAGATTTATTTTCTTTGTTATTTTTATAAGATTTATTTTTAATTCTATCTTTGTTTTAATAAAAAAATTTACCTTATATGACCAAATTCACCACAAAAATTGTAGTTCCCATCAAACTTAGGTTTATGATTATTATCATCATATCTTTTGTTCCTATTTTTGTCATTGGCATAATTAGTGTTAGATTTATGGTTTCTATTATTATCATAAACAAGGTTGAGAGTGAGAAGTGTCTGATTAGCATTATTTGTAGAATAAAAATTATGCATCACTTTATCTTCTTGAATTAGAAAATATGATGAGGTAGTGAGGTCAGGGATATCTTACTCTATTTAGAATTTTAAATTCAAAATTAAAATAAAATTATATTTTTTTTCATGAATAATTAAATTGAATAATAAAATATAAAATACTATCTTGAATAATATTATAGTCACATCCATCTAACTAATCTTTAATATTCTTAATTTTAGTAAGAAATTTAACAAATTTTTCATCACCTTTCATAGGCATAGTTAGTAATTTAATAATAAACTTAATTATATTAGAGAGACAGGTGCCCTCATGCATAGGCATAAGGAATTTCCAAGCATCTCTAAGAGACTCTTGATTATTGATATGGAGTATGAAATCATCTTTAGCACTCTGCAAGTTAATTTACATAACTTCCTATAATTTATGTTGAAATCCATTTGTAAGCTAAGGTGTAACATGTCATCTTAACAGGGATTTTTTAGACTCAATAATTATATACCACAATTTTCAATCCATAAATTTATATTTAACATAAATTTTCCATATTTAAGAATTATCTAGTATAAATTTAGGTGAATTTATAGATTCCATTTAAGAATGATAGTATAATACTACATAAATATTAAAATTGAACCCTTTTAAAGTGAAATTTAACTTTATTTTATAGTAAAGTAAATTATAAGTGTAAACAAGTAATAGTTATTAAAATATATATTAAACAATGTGTTGTAAGCATCACACACATAATAAATATCTAAACACTATAATTAAAAAAGGTGTAAAATTTATAATAAGAGGATTAAAAAAATAGACCACATCAGTACATAAAGAATGTGTTAAAACCTAAGAAACAACTAGTCACATGACTATGGTTGAAAAAAATTTCACTAAGTCAAATTTCCTAAAATAAAATGACACTAGAGAAGGGTTTAAATGTGATAATATTAGCATGTAAATAAAAAATAGAATTCAAAAGTAATTAAATTTGAAAAATTAACTTGACTAAGTCAAAACATGTTGTTTTTAGGGGATTTTGAACATTGAACCACCTTAGTTATAAGTGTTTAACAAAATAGAAACCAGCAATCTGTCTAGGAGGATATTCAAGAATTTACATGAATATTATTATATTTATTCTTTTTTAATCTAATTTTTAATAATATATAAATAAATATTTAGTATGCATGTAAAATGAACAATAAATAACAATTACTATATTTTGACATTTTAGAGTAAAAGGCTAGACAAAGAAGCTGGGGACCATAGGTATACATGGAAATATTATTTTAATAAAATAATTATGTATTAAATAAATCTAAATATTCATTACTAACCTCTAACATGCTCTGGGAAAAGAATGGCACACCTGTATATTCCTTGGACAACACAAAAGCTTTTTCAGACCACTAGAAAGCTTAAAACTTTGCCAATCCTCCCAAAATCTTGAGATGAAATAGATAAAACCTTAAAAATGAAATTTTTTATGTAGAAACCAATATTTTCACTCCATCAATCCATATAAGTGTACCACAAGGTGAGAAAAAAAATCAAACTGGTATTATCAATCCTCCTCAGACTTTGAAAAAGATATGGGATGTTTCAATACATTGATATAACCCCTCAGTCTAGAGAAAGATCAATGAATCTCAAAAAATAATATTTATTCATCTGGAAGGCTGTACAAGTGCTAGTAATGGAAACCATAATATTTGAGAGCATAATTTTAATGGAAAAATATTATTGGTTTCTCATAGCAATCATTTATTTGTTAAGATTTGCATCATCAAGATTCATATGCAACAAGAAATAATTATGAGTGATAAAATTAATTTATTTTCCTCCCAAAGTTCATATACCACCTTTTTAGGCTGAGAAAATAATATTGAATTTAAATAGGAGCTCTTCACAATGGCTCTATCAAACAACTACACATATTTGGCTCTGATACCATGAAGTAATAAATGAATCAATACATATATAATGTATATACACATGATAGATATAGAATTAAATGGAATAAAAAATCATAAAAATCTAGATTAATTACATAATTATGTAAAAAATAACATAGAAAATCATGAAAGGTAAAAAAAGCCACAAAGTGATATTCAGTAACTGAGAACATTTACCTGATACACTTCTTACTTCTCACTTCCTATCAAATGTTTGAAAAAAACTCTTTAATCAACCAAGTATGTTTGAATGTATCAAATATGTAAAAAATAGGGTTAAAAACCTATTTATATTGAAAATTGAATGGAGGTGATCATTATAATCAATGGATCCATCCATCCCAAGAACATTTTAAATAATTGATAAGTAATAAACAATTTGTGGTTTATTATTTATTTACACAAGTTTTTTAACCCAAGTTAATAAATAAATAGTTATTATTTAATTACCTAAAATTTACTAAGGGTATATAATAACACTATGTATAAATTACATGCTCTAATAATAACCTTAGAGTCATCCTTGCATATTCATTAAATATCCTAAGGGTGTTAAGGGATACATGATTCTCCATTCCACTACTCACGAGTTTTTCATTTAGAGAAGAGTTAAATTTTTAAGAGGGTCTTCTATAATTTGCACATGAAATTATTCCCTCTTACTTGGATGTACTAGGATTTTATGACATTTATGATGATTCAGATCTACCTCAGTAACTTCCTAATGATCTAGATTCTTCTTCTAGTTCTAATGATGAGAGTAGTGATGAAGACTAACCTCCTCCCAAAATATATTTAGAGGATGAGGAATGTCTTCCTAACTCTTTGAGCATTTATCCTCTTTATTCTATACAAACACTATAAAGTGATATCTACTAGATTGGAGATGCATTAGATAATAGGTGGACACATTCACAATTCTAGAATACCCCACATGTATTCATTACATCTACTTCCTATCCATAGTAGTTTCATGAGGCATAAAACACTCTTGAGTTGGATACTTATATAGAAGAGGATTATGGTTCCTTGTTGAGGAATAAAACTTGGTATTTATTCATTCTTCTTAAAGGAAGAAAAAATGTTTGATGTAGGTGGATCTACCAAAAACAAATTTTGATAGATGGATCCATAGATAAGTTTAAAGCACATTTAATAGCAAAAGGTTTTTCTCAGGTACTTGGGATTAAAAATATGGAGACATTTACCCTAGTTTCAAAAATGAACTCAATCCAACTCACTCTTACCATTACCACAACACATCACTAGGATGTTCATCAAATGGATGTGAAGAGTGCCTTTCTTCATGGTGACCTTAAAGATGAAATATACATGGAGTAACCACTAGGATTTTTGGAATATTCCTCTTTACTTTTAAAACTTTAAATATATATATATATATATATATATATATATATATATATATATAACCCTAAAAAGTATCCTTGATCTTGGTATGCCAAGATGAAATCCTTTCTCTATTCAGTTGGGTTTACTAGATGACATTTTGATCCAAATATCTAAATTTTATGGTAGGAAAACTCATTTTATATTCTAATTATCTATGTGGATGGCCTATTAATCACATGGAGATATTAATCCATCATTGAAATAGTAAAAACTAATTTATTTGATAGGTCCTCAATGACTAAGTTGGAATTACTGTACTACTTCCTTGAGATTAAAATTTATCAATCTAACTCTAATGTAACTATTGCACAATACAAATATGATCTTGATTTGCTTGCATGATTTAACATGGATAACTATAAGTTATCTCCCAATCTATTTATATTTGGTGTGAATCTTGTGTTTGATTATCCTTATCCTTTGGTTGATGCTACCTTTTCTTGATAACTTATTGGTAGTCTCATCTACCTTACACATAATAGACTTGACATTTCATATGTAGTGGGCATGGTCTCTAGATTTATGAAAAAATCACATGAGATACAATGAAAAGAAGCTAAGTGGATTCTCCACTACATTTAGGGTACTCAGAGTTTTAGGGTCAAATATGGAGAATCCATTAATGTTGACTTGACTGGTTATGCATATTCCAATTAGGCTAGTGATATTTAAAATTGTAAGTCTAGCTTAGTCTATAATTTTTCTTTTGATTTTGGTCTTATTAGTTGGTCAAGAAATAAGCATAATGTTATTGTTTTATCTTCTACAAAGGTATAATTCATAGGAGTTATTAATTCTACCACTGAGGCTATTTGGATTTAAGGGATTCTCAATAAGTTTGGCATCTATTTCAATAACCAACAATCATATTCTGTGACAAACAAAGCATAATATATATTTGTAGGAATATATTATTCCATACACAAAATAAGTATATATAGATTCACATGCATTCCATTTGGGATTTTATTCATGAAAAAGTCACTAATCTCCATTACATCTAGAGAAGATCAAAATGTTGATATATTCACTAAATCCTTCACTAAGAGAAAGTATCTTCATTTGTAATCTCTTCTTGGGGTTTGGGTAACTATAACATCCTCATCTAGAATTATTTATATGTAATTTGGTATCTCATTAGTGTATACTTTAGTGTAGGCTTTTTCCAACTATGTGGTTTTACCTACACAGTCTAATTAGCTTGTTTAGGTTAATAATAGGTTACTATGGGAAATATATGTTAAGTAATTTTATAATTGTGAGTTGAGTTAATTAATTTTTAGGTGACCTAATTTTTCACTATATAATGTACCTTCCTATGTAATTTTTGGTTAACTCTGATTAATAAAAATTTTAGTTGTGAAGACAAACTTCTTCCTTTTGATTTATTTTTTAGATTTCACTAGTACATAGAGTTTTATTTATGCATTTGATACTATCTATATTAATCCTTGATTATGTTCCACTCTGATATATCCCAACTATAACTTCCAACATGTACTTGAAGGGATCTAGTGTCATCATGATAAACAATAATTCATTAAAAAAAGAGTCACAACCCACCATTCTCCTCTATGTAAAACCAAATAAATGCCATGAAAAAATAATTGAATTAAAAATAGGCATTCAAGATCCTTCCATCACAAAAAACCTAATCAATTATTAGGTTTCTAAATGTCAATCAACAATATCATTGTCTTTACAATGTTTTAAGTTCATAGTCACCCATAATGCTATCAATCCTAAGTCCTATATACATACATTTTATTTGTAATAATGTATATAAATAATATTCCATGTACATGATCTATGGAATCCTTTCCTTTCCCTAGTATTAATGACTATGGACCTTCAACAAAATGGATTTAAAATACTTAAAGGTCTAAGTGACCTAAAACATTCACATATATAACTCTTATATATACACAACCTAATCTTGAACTAATTCCATTACAATTTTGGCTCATCAATGTTATAAATAAAAAAAAATTGACCCATGAACAAGGATAAATTACTTCAAAAATAAACAAAAAAAATAAAATAATATTTCCAAACAACAATAAATATAATTGATCAATAGATAAAACAAACTACACAAAACACAAGAATCACAGTTCAAGAAATGATGAAATACAAGAATCAAATAGAAGTTAAAGGGGTCTATCTTTTAGGATCATATTCACATTATACCTTAATGTATACTTTATAAACTTGAATTCACCATTGAATGATGTGCTCTAATTTTTGACTTAGCTCATATTGAGGCAACACTTGTAATCATACAAATGAAATCAGTAGTTTTTATCTGGCATGTCATAAAATAAATTAAACATATCAATAAATTTAATTAAATTAAAAAGACTAAAACATCACAATGTACTACAAAACTAAAATAATCTTCTAATTTATATAATAACACAACATAAAAATCAAATAATAATGACAAATATAATGTCAAATAGGTGTGGTCATGACACATAACCCCATTTTGAGAGGATTTTTATCCCATGAAATATTTATGGTTATGGACATGAAATAATATCTATCTCATGTTTTCCTTGAGATACCATTTTTATTAGCTTGTTGTCTTCCCTTTGATTTCAACTTGTCAATATTTAATTGGATCTCTTGTAGTCTATCTAACTTTCTGCTACAACACTAAAACCTCCTCTAACTCTTCTTTTACATCTAATATAATGTATTTTTATAGTGGCTAGAAATTATCCTTATTAGGTGTGAGTTATCATAGTTTACTAAGGATCACATCCTTATGAATTGGGTAAGATAAATCATTAAATAATTCTCTCTACTATACTCTTATATTATGAATGGACCATACCTCAAAGGTTTAATATTCCAATATTTTTTTGTAAATCCTCTCCTTTCCCAAAAAACAAACTATAAAATTTCTCTTATTTTGAGTGAATGATCATTGCATTATTGATAATCTATAACCTAGTATTTTTATTAAGCCTTTTCCAATTATTATTTGAATTTGAGATGGATTTTCCTATTCTTATCAATGAATCTTACCATTCTTGTCACCTCTAAATCTATTTATTATTGTCACCTTTGAACCTTGTTTTTCTCACTGTATTTTTTGTCTTATTGTAACATCAAGTGGGAAGGTAAGAAAATAATTCAAACATGACTCAAAATGTGATTTGTTAATGTATGTGTGTACTACCTTATTAAATGAGTAACTGATATATTATAAATATTCATCAACATTTTATAGTTTATATTGTAACATCTTATTAGTTTTACCAAAGTCTTATTTATAATTTTGTACATCAATTTTATGATGGAATGATATGTTTGTTTTGATTTCATTATCTATATAAATGTACAAGGTGGTCCAAAACATCCTTGATTTTTTGAGCATCTATCTAAAAAATTAATTTATGTAACCCAAAATACACCCAAATATTAAAAAATAATAATTCATTTACTTCATGTATTTTAACTTTATTCTTACATGGATTAAAAATACACAATTTATTTAATCTATCTACAAGAACATATAAATAGTCATGGCCATACTTAGGCATTATAAAACTTCCCCAAAAATACATACCGATACTTTCCCATGGTATACTAAGAATATATAGAGCCACGTAAAATACTCAGTTCTTAACCTAAGGCTTACTTATATAACATAATTTATATCCTCTAATGAATCTATACACTTCTTCCATATTGAGATAATATACAAATATTTGAAAATGATCCATGGTCTTAGTGACTCTTAAATGGCTTAAAGCATTGGTAGTATATTATTTCATAATCAATATAATTATTTCTCCTTTTGGCACATATATTTTAAAAATTATATATTATCCAATACTTGAGTTATAATTCAAATTTTCCTTCATTATCAACTTTCTTGATGTCTCCCTAAAAATTTCATCTTGTACATATTGTTCATCATAAGCCTCATTTATGATATGCTCAAGTTTTTAATCTATTTCCAAATCAAATAATTATTTTTGATTGGTGGTTTGGATAACATATCTTCAAAAATGTTTATTCTTCCCTTGCTGCACTTTATTACCAAAATAAATTATTAAATGAAACATATGTATTTGTAGTGTTTTGTTTGCTCCAAATTACTTTGTGCTTGAAAATATTGAAAAGTTTGTATTTAACACACAACAGTTTCATTTACCAAAAAATAATGTTTCCATTTGCTAATTTATTTAATTAGTGCATATATTTTCTTAAATTACACATTAAATACCCTTTTATTGTTAAATAAAATACCTTTGAATGATAATTTTTTTTGGCTTTCTTAGTTTCAAAACCATTTCCCCATAGCATACTCAATTAATTTATTTTTAACTTCAAATTGTTGTTAAATAATATGAAAAGAAAGAACTAGTGTATGGTTAAATTTATATTTAAAATAATAAAAAGCACCATCATGTTCCTTACCGCAATTAAAAGTATTTCTATTTTTCATAATGATATGTAGAGGTGTTATATTGATGGAATAAATTGGAATAAATTTCCTCATGTATTTTATTACTCCCAAAAAAATCTTAACCTTTTTGGCACTCCTAGGAGTGGGCCAATTATTTATAGCCTCAACCTTTGTTGGGTTATATATCATTTTTAGTCCTCCAACCTCATGTCCTTGGTAGATTAAAAATTATTTTTCATGCTCACATTTTTTCATATTTAAAAAATAATCAACATTTTCAATAATTTATTTAAAATGGTTTTATTTTTTAAGATGTAAAACACTAAAATATCATTAATATATACTTTAAAACATGTATCTATTAAATTCCTCAAGACATAATTAATATGAAACTAATAAAGACATTATTCATATATCAAATAATTGTAACCAATGTATTACATAACCTAAATGAAAATACAAACCATTAATAAAAACCCTATTTTGGTTTGAAAATTGTCTTTTATACATCATCAACCTTAATATGAAATTGATTGTGAAAATATATGATATAAAAATATGTAAAGTATTTGGAATTGTGAATTGGTCAAATAATTTATCAATATGTGGGAATGATATTTGTTTTTAATGATGATATTATTATAATACTAATAATCAATGCAAATTATCTAAGGTTCATATGTAAGGAAATTACGTAGATGATTCATGATAATAGAATTATATAGGCTAAAATTAAGATCAAAAAAGTAGATTCACAACAATAATTGGTGAAAGAGCATAATAATTGAATATTATTATTAAGACACTTTGAAGGGGAAACCTCCACAACAATGCAATAAAAATAGAATTCACAATAATATGATAAAAGAATAACTCATAAATCTTATATATACTCTACTTAGACATGGTTATTCTATAGGTTGATCATACTAAGAACATCAAGAAATGCAACAAGCTAATATGAATATTTCTAAGCCACAAGTCAACCACACATATCCCTAAATTCACTATAGGCTAAGGGAATATCATGCCCCTCCCATTCAAAATAATATTATCCTCAACATTGAATCAAACCAAGATGTTTTTGTAGGAATACATCATCCTCCCATGTGGCATCTTTAGAATGCATATTATTCCATTTGATCAAATACTGCTTAATGGATTTGGTCCACAATTACATAGTGTGAATGTGAAGGATATCCTTAGGCTATAAAATGACTCTACCTTATTCATCTAATTTAGGTAACTTAGTCTGAGTGGAAAATCTATGTCCAATTACTTTCTTCAGGCAAGATATATGGAATATCAAATGTATATGAGTGGTTAAGGATAATTCTAACTTGTAAGACACACTACCAATTTTATACAAGATCTCATAAGGGACATAATAATTAGGTGATTCCCAAAACATTTTCAACTCCTCCCATGGGAATAAAAAAAATAGGAGAATATAAAAAGTAGTCTCCCATACCAAGATTAATACTATAACATTTTATAGGATAGTTGACTGTACTACCATCTGTAATCATGACCTAAAATTTTGAATCTTGGTAATCAAAAAAATTCAAATGAGTAGCCAACTTACTATTGATGAAGCTATGTGTACTTCTAGAGTCAATTAACATAGTCACCTTATATTTCCTCAATAATCCCACCACCTTAAGAGTTTTATAAGTAATAATGCCTAAAAGTGCATGATAAGAAATATAGGTGGAGAATATTTAGATTCATCCTTAGGTTCTTTTAACCCTTCCCCTAAATCCTCCTCATCTTCTTCTTCATCATTGACACCATCAATTTAAAACAATTTATTTTTAGCACATTGATTCCCTTTTCTCCATTTACTATCATATCCAAAAATAAATCTTTTTCCATGCTTATCTTCCAATTATTGAGGTGTCAATTTGGTATGCTAATGAAATGATAGTACAAGAAAGGTACATTCATAAACATTGGTGAAAGTTATGCGTCTAATCATCTCTTATTACTCAAACATGCATTCCTTTACTATGGAATCACATAAAATATTGGGATGAAACATGAAAACTCCAATTAGATGTTATCTTTGAGGCCACCCAAAGATAGGTCAATCAAATTTTCCTTAGTAATGTCTACCAAATGTAAGGAAAGATTATAAAATTAATGAATGTAATCCTTGATAGTCCTAATTTGGTGAAACTTATCTAGATGAATGAAGTTATTTTTAGAGACATTATAATGATAGTGGAGTTTTAACTCCCCATAAAATACTGACCATGAAACTAGGACACCCTTTTTTTAATTTTTAGTACACAACCAATGATACCAAATGAATGGAATAGGTTCTAGATAGAGAGATGCCATAACCACTTTTTGTGAACATGTAATTTTATTTAGATCAAATAAATTTTCAATTTGAGTGATCCAAGTGAGTGGATCATTACCATCAAACCTATACAAGTCTACTTTTGGTAACATCAATTTAGGGCCAGAATTGAAACTGGTATTGTTTGGAGTAAGAGAACCAAATTGAAGTGGTGGAGGATTATTTTGTAGTGGCTAAGCTAACAAGTTGGACAATTTCCCAAATATTTTTTTTAATTGATCCTTAATAGTATCCAAGTCCAATCTCAAACTTGTAATGTCCCCTTAACCCATATCAAAATCATATTTTTTCACCATGCCCTACAACTCTAAATTAAGTTTTTGAACTACATTTGAAATACATGGATCAAAAGTTTCAAATTCTATATCATCCTTGTGTGGAGTTTTTGGAGTTTATTTCCCTCTCCCATGTCCACAAATGTTTGGACCATCCACACACAAACCCTAGGAGGGTTTTAGCCACAAAAAAATGTACTAATGGAATACACCATTGTGATCATCTCAATAAGATGGATCTAACTACTTTTATTATACACAAGGGTGAAAAATTCAACCTAAAAAAGTGTACTATTGGAATAAAACATTGAAATCATATTGGATAGATGAATCCAATGACTACTAATTTACATGTAAAAAAAATTTAGACATTTTTTACCTAGAATAATGTTTTTTATTTTTTTGTAAAAAAATCTCATGAAAAAAATTGTAGTGACAAAAAAATCAAATCCTCCCGAATCAAAATTTATGTTTTTTGTCCTTCTGGTGCTTAGGATGCTAGATCTAAAAAAAATACACCATAGAAACTTTTCCAAATCAATGCTCTGATACCACTTGTAATGAAATTAATTAGATGATTCATAAAATTAGAATTATATAGGATATAATTAGGATCAAAATAATTAGATACATAACAACAATTTTTGAAAAATTAGAATGCTTAAATATTATGACTAAGCTACTTTGAGGGGGAAACCTCCATAATAATGCAATAAGAACAAAATTCACAATATGATGATAAAAGACTAACCACCACCTCAATATATACTCTACTTAGACATGGATATTACATAGGCTAACCATACTAAGAACATTAAAAAATGCAACACACTAATATGAAGATGTGTAAGCCAAAATTTGGCCACACATATCCCTTAACACACTATAGGTTAAGGGCATAATATCATCCATATATTTTAATATCATAATGGGTGTTTTTGATAATGAAGTACGTGGGTCTATGGACCTTTTCTATAATAACTCTTGAATATGTTTCTTCACCTTTTTACTCTCTTAAATTCATTTCCTATATAAACTAATGCTAGGTAAAATCAATTAGGGCATAATAAAAATTTCTTGATTTGCTTCCATTTTTGTTAAAAAATATTTAGAATTTGGAATGTTTATTAATATGAATGCAAAAATTAATTAAATCTATCCATCCCTTGTTATAAAAATTGATTTCATAAATTTATAGCCCATCCTCTTGCCTATCCTTGAAAATAAGTAAGTAAATTTTATTTTTATTGAATGAACCTCTTATCTTGGTTTTTACTTATCATGGTAAGATTAATATTGATTTTATGTGCCTTGATAAAATAATTAATTATATTCTTCATCCATTTATATGTGTTATTCTTCCTCGAGAAAATATAATCATTTATATATAAGGCCTTACAAACACCAAATCAAATGCATGAAATAAAATCACTTTTTTTTTTAAATTTCATCATTGTATTTTGGGATAATAACAAAATTGAATCATAATTATTAGTCACTTCAATATATACACCCATTTATACCCAACCTAAGGGATATGAATGGAGATGATCATAAGATTAAAAACTAGTCTTGTCAAGTTAAAATCTGAAATTAATTTAGGCTATGATCCAATATCAGCAAGTGTATTTACCTTGGGTTTCTTGATTTAGAACATTATTTTTAATAAGGTTTTTATTTATTATTTATCTTAATTTTTTCTTGCCATGTTCATAGTGGTGTAACCTATTTTATAATTTACATCATTTTTTAATCAATCTCCACCTCTTATTTCTCTTTAAAGAGTCAAACACTTCTAAAATTACTCTTTGAAAT
Organism: Torreya grandis; assembly: GCA_037957365.1. Taxonomy (NCBI): domain Eukaryota; kingdom Viridiplantae; phylum Streptophyta; class Pinopsida; order Cupressales; family Taxaceae; genus Torreya; species Torreya grandis. The sequence continues at coordinate 590,772 of JARHVA010007482.1, read as the reverse complement.
TATTCTTGCGATGTGATTGTTAATGTTACTTCAAACACTTTGCATTAGTATCTATATCTCTATCACAATTAATATAATGGTTCTTTGGATTATTCCACAATGTAAATTGGTGGAGTTAAACTTACCTTCACACTTAACATTTCTATAGGTTTTTTAAGACTAGTTTTTTCACTTTCTTGATCTTATTTATTTAACAATGTTTGTTTGAAAGATACCTTATGCTTTCCTTTTATATTCATCAAAGTAGTGTGTGTGTGAACACATGCTTCATTAGAGTCCTTTAGATTAATATATATGTGTTGTTCACCCAAAAATCCTATCGACCTACCCCAAAAACACTAATGAAATTATGTCCTTAGAGAGAAAAGTGGGGGACAATAAAGGACTTTCATTCTCCATTTTAGGACTAATAGATAGATTAATCCATGACATGATTATAGGTATGTGGCTCCATGATATAGCATATTGGGAATAGTTTACAAGATATATAATTTTACCATCATAGGTTCAATTTATATGATAATTTAATTTCTCACTAATGATTAGTCCAAATATTGGTGTTTGCTTGATTCAATTGATAAAACAATTAAGGCTTGATTCACTACAATTCCTATCACAACCTAAAATAGGGAATGATATCATCAAAAAATTTAAAAAGAGATAGGTTAGGGAAGGAAATATAGGTTCATCCTTGAGTTAAACAAAATTATTGATAAAAAGGAGCTAAAAATATGCCTAAACATAGTTATACCACTATGTGCCTGGTCTAGTAATTACACAAACTTTAGGTACCTAGTGGGAGAGCTTCTAAGGACACATCATGAATGTCATTTATCAATTAAATACATTATAAATAAATTTACTAATAGTATATAGATATTACACACAATATATTAATTAAGTATAAATAAAACATGAAAGAACTCAATAAACTAATTATGATAGCTACTACACATGTATAGCTAAAGTGATCGCCTGTAAACAAATGCATTAGTAGTCCTAAAATCATTTAAAAAGATAAATACAAGGGCATAGATATGTTATATGAATAAAAAATAATACAAAATTTCCTTCAAATTTTTTTAAAGTATTATAATCAATATATCTAGACAAGAAACCAAGGCGATAAAATAGAGAAGAAATGTAGGTGCACTCCTGACACAATTTCAACAAAGTTTTGGTATAATAATTGATAATTTTTTTACATCATATATTAGTTTATATATAAAAATTATCTCATATAATTCACTCAAATAAAACCCATATTGGGGTGGTTACAAATATTCAATGATGATTATGAAATGTAGTTGAGATCTTGATAGATTTTCCAATTAATTCATGTTTCATTAAGACTAAGTTCATCTTTTATCTCCTCTAGATGATATTTAGTTGCACACCACACCCATATTAATTCTACTGATACTTGGTTTGCATTAAATTTAAATCAATTTTGATGCACATGTTAATTCAAACTTGACTTCTCCATTACCCGATTAGTTTTCTATTTGAATCACATTAAAGCCTATCAATTTTGGGATTATTTTTGTTACCTACAATCATGTTTGTATTTTAAACATTACTTATCCATCTAGAATAGTTCTTTCTCACACCTAATGGCCTTGATGACTAGGTAGACGTCAATTTATATTTCTTCATTGGTAGGTTAACTTAGCATGTTCACAAGGTTTATTGGGATCTATTTTTATTTTTGGCACTTTAATTTGTGATCTTTGGGATACATTATGTTATTTTATATGTTTTCTATTTATTTACTTGACCCAATATTCTACATGTATTTATAACTACATTGGGAGGTTCCACTTGGCACTCTCTCAAATATTTTTAATTCTCTCCATGACCTTTTATTTCTTTTAAATATTGGTGAGCCTAGACTTAATGATATCATGTCATGTGGCATGCTCATGGAGCTCTTTATACATTTAGTCTCCTCATAGCGACCATATATTTTCAAGATCAAGTCTCATGAGCCATCTATATAAGATATCAGATGGTCTATGATGATATGAATCTTTTTAGTTCCTCACTATGTTTTTTGAGTCTCAAGATCCTGTAATGTTGCCACATGGTGGCCTCTCATGCCTTCAAGGCTTAATGGGATCTATGTATACCAATAATGGCTTTCAAGTTCTATGTTTTCATAATAATGACATGTGGCATGATATTAGGGCTCAGGGGGTTTACGTATTTTCAAAATTTTCACTATATTTCACTCATTGATCAATTAATATTGTGCCACATATCATAATATCAGTGCTTCAAAAAGGGCCCAACACTTATCCAATTTAATGATTTTTTAGATGTTTTTAATGTGGCTAGGGTCTATAGGATGATTATCATGAGTCTAACTAGTGTAAAATCCTAAAACCTTCACATTTCAACGAAAAATGACTAAGTAAAAAGAATAAACTCATTAATGGTAAAGGAAATAGGCATAGATTATCTTTGGGAAATTAGAATAGTCAAAATTATGAGAAAAAAATAAAATTTTGAATATTTTCAATAAATAGTATAACCTTAGAGATAATTCTAAGGAAAAAACACTAAAATTTAAGAAATAAAGGATATTTTAGGTGAATAATTCATTCACATAGTGATGAGCTAGTGATGGATAAATGGGCATAAAATTTAGACTAGTTCTTATACCGTGTGGAAATCCCTCATTGGTTTGGAGGTTTTAGCTTGATGGCATATTCATGGGTAGATGCCCAAAAAAATTATGCTAAGGGGACCTATTGACATCATTGAGTTGATGGGATGATTCCCTCTGGCATCATATCATCAAGTTAGGCCTTTAAGTATACTTTATCAAGCTTGTACCATTCACTGATTATCTACTTTTGTGATGGCACCATGTGGTGTGATCTCATGATTTTATTATTTGGTACCACTTTGATAGGTTATCTTTATTATACTAGAATTCATCCCCCATAGACTATTGATATAAAATATCTGATATTTCATGATGTTATGGGGGATCGTGGCATTTCTTAATTATTATTCAACCCCTAATCCCCATGATTGTGTCATGCGGCATAATCATAGAGCTCAAAGGTTCCAAATGCCTTAGTTAATTTTTGGATTTACATCTTGTCTAATCTTCAAGAGATGTTGGAACTTGTCATATCCTCATTGAAACTTCATTTAGGGCATAATTTAAGCTTTCACATTTCAATGAAAATGTCTAAGTATAAAACCAAAAATATATAAGGCAAAAAGCATTAAACAAATAATTAATGTGAAAAAGATAAAATATTATTTTATATTTAGACACATCATTCACATGATCTAGACTATTCTAAGTGGCATGTTATTATTGTATCATGACCTAAGATTTAAGCTCTATTGATGAACAAATATCTATCCAATTTAGTCTCATGACACTTATTGGCATCATCAGGATCTATATGATAGTCATTCTTTCAATCAATCTATGCTTTATGTCTCATGGCATGATGGAACATGGTGTCATATTAACTATTCAATTATATTCTTGATCAAACATGATCATTCCATGTGTTACCATCACAAGTATTAGGGTCATCTTATGTTTACTACTCCCCTCAAGTCTTGGGCTCATGTGAGTTATTGATCTAATAGATCAGATGACTCTTGGGCCTTTGAGAGGTTTTAGATGTATATCATATTGCTATGATTCCCATTCTCTTATGATACTATAATGTGGCATCATGTTGAGCCTTTGGGCCTAGGATACACTTCTAACTATGAAAAGTAATGAAATTAATCTAATATTCCTTGATTATATCACTTATCATAATATTAGAGAATCTAAAATCCAAAAGACTTAGAAATTTTATTGAATGCTAAAAAATAATTGATCACTTAGATGAATGCCAACCATATGATAGGATATTAGATAGATCAAAAGAATTATACATAACACTAATCATGGAATTAATTGATTCTTTGATACTCTAGAATTTGTGATTGAACATGATCTAGATAGGTGGCATCTTCATGTTAGATCTTGGCTTAGAAGGGTTGAACCTATGAAAATAGAAGGTAAAATACTTGAGTAACATGTTAATAGGTAAGTCCAAGAAATTTAAATTGAATATAAACCAAATTAAACCTAGTTTTTCATAGACTAAGATCATATTTAATGCAATCAAATCCCACTTTTAAATCTTTAATTCATTAAAATTTATACATATCTAACTAGTTTTATAATCAAGCCTTAAATTGAATATTTGACCAAGTCTTTATAATTGAGATATTATAAAGACTTGGTCATTTTATATTGAAACATAAATTTTTAAATTCCCAATCAAACCCTATAATTTATTCAATTTAATTAATCCATGGTCTAAATCATGATTTTAAATGGTTAGCCTCTTTTATACTTTGAATAAATTTAGAAATTCAAATCAAAGACCAAGCAAATGAGCAAGAGTAGATAAAGGAATAAATCACTCTAAACCAAGAGGGTTTACATTTAAGGATTTGAGGATGCAGCATGTTGGACACAAAAATTTGAGAATTCCATGGAGAGAATATTTTAAAGCATTTAAAACCCATAATGTTTAATTAATCAGACTAGAACTTAGATTGTAAATCTTCACATTTGCTTAAAAGCATAAACTACAAACAATTCCTTGGACAAAATTAGAAAAATAAATGTACTAAATTTTTTAACAACCTATATCATACTAATTTCAAATTAAATTTTAGATCATCAGTGACTGAAAGTGATTAATTTTTTTATATCTCTTTTCATGAAACAATTTAGATAAGTCTAAACAATCAAAATTTCCGAGAGAGAAAAATTTAGTTATTTATCTTGGGGGAAATGGCACGGGCATTTCTCTAATTCCATTCAATAATTTATAGCCCAAATATAGATACCTATGGTCCCATTTTTTGCCTTGCACCACTAACATCTAGGCCAAAAAACCTATGATGGAGATTACCTAAATCACCCTTTCGAGGAAAGAATTTTGGATTTTGTATATTATTAAGTTTATTTTTATTTTCTTCATACAAAGAGATTTGATTATTCAATCCATTGAGGGTTAGTGACCAAGACATGGGTATAAAGATACTCAAAAATATCATGACTATCAAGAAAAGCCTAGAATAATTTAGTGTTCCATTTTTATTCAAATGTTCAATTAAGTATAGCTGATGGATTTAGTCAAGATAATGAAAATGTTATAAATTTTGCATGTTCTATTTTGAATCATTGTCTTTCAAAGTTTCAAAAGTTCACAAGAAAACATTCCTAGAATACACAATTTCTCAAGCATGACTACTCAATGTCTAACTTCTAAATCCTAAACAACTTCTAATTATATCCAATATTTGAAGTTCTTAGACCATTAATGTAGGGAAAGGGGACTTCTTAAGTGTTCCTTTATTTTACTTGATTCTTTTTATTTTTAGAACATGGTTTAATTAATAAAAAGGGATGCCTAAGACAAGTAATAGGCTAACATTCTAAAGTAAAATAGAACCAAAACAAACATGGTAGAAAATAAGGAAAATAACTTAGAAAATAGAGGGACTTAAACTAAGAAAATAAAATGCAAAAAATAAGGAAACTTAACTAAGAAAGCAAATGCAAAAAAAAGGAAATTAAGTACATAAAAAGATAACCCAAATAAATTTGGGAGGGTGGGTTTGGAAACCTAATGAAACATGTCTTCCACTTATTATTAACAAGGAAATTTTAATCAATGTCCTTAGTAAGGCAAAAAACATCCTTGTATTCACTAAAAAATTCTTTGAGTTTCC
>JARHVA010007482.1:535000-572500 GCA_037957365.1 Torreya grandis | reverse complement strand
CTACTCCAAGAAATCATGACATTGAGGTGAGAGTGGATTGAGGTGTCTCAAAGTATCTCCTTAGAGACACCTTAAGATACCTTGAAGGTAATACAAGTCCCTTAAAGGTATCTTAGGACATACATTAAACCAAAACATGCCTATAAAACATGTCTTGAAGGTATTACAAGTCCCTTTAAGGTATCTTAAGGTGTCTTGTAGGAGACACCTTCAAGGGCCTTGTAGTAACTTAAAGGTATCTCCTAGGAAATACATTGAAGGTATTACAAGGCCCTTCAAAGTATCACCTAAAATGTGTCTCTCATGGTATCTTTCAAGACATACATTGACCCAAAAAATTATACCTATCAAATAGTAAATAATAATACCTTCATGGTATCTTTGAATAGATATATTTTCCCTAAAATTACACATTTTAAAAAGAACCCTCTTAAATAAGATTCAAATTTTTTAAAATCAAAGATATTATATCCAAATTTTATAAAAAAAATAAAGAGATATATTAAAGTAACATTCAAGTGATACCATAAAGTTATCATTAAATATGTATCTTATAATTAAAAGGCATCTCCATAAAATATTTCTCAATGTTTCACTAGAGAGATACCTCTCATGTGAAATCTCAAAAGATAATTTGGTCCTCAAAACCATCACCATAAACATGTAAATAATACTACCCTCAAGCTATATCCTATAAATATCTTGAATATTAATCATGTTTTTAATAATTATCCCTTATATCAATTTGACATGATTTCAAACATTGCATTTTAAATCCAAATTTTATAAAGTGAATTCCAAGTAACCTAAGAAATACCTAGAAAGGTATTTTTTAAAAAGATACTTTGACCATCAAATTAATCACTATAAAAAATTAAATAGTATTACATTAAATGTAGATCCTACATGTTAATAGTTACATATAAATCATATGATTTCCAAACCTATTGCTTATATCAATGTGACATGACTTCAAATACAACATATTTTACTCCAATTTAATAAAATAAGACACCTCTCAAGGTAACTTTCAAAATATGTTTTGGCCCTTATATTCAACACCATCAACACATAAATAGTATTACTTTCAAGGTATATAATAAATTAAACTACTTGTATTAAAATGATATATTTCAAAAACCTAGACCTTATACCATATTGATATAATTTAAAATATACTATATAGTATCTAATTTTTTTAAAATGTAAGATAACTCTCATATACCTTGGCACTCAAATTCAACACCATCAAGAAAAGGTAATTAATACCTTTAAAGTAATTCCTAAGTGATACATCTAGCATAAAAATTATATGTTTAAAAACCTACCCCTTAAATCAAATTGTCATGATTTCAAAACTAATATATACTATCAAAATTTTATAAAATGTGATCTCAAAAAATCTCTCGAGAGATAGCCTAGCATCCAAATCCATGATCATCAATAAGTAAATAAGAATATTTTAGGGTATCTCCTTGACAATATGTCTTACATTTAAATTAATTGATTTGAAACCCACATCTTATACTAGAAGGCGATAAATTTAATTAACTTTTACACATTTATCATTACATTATATGTTTTAAATGTGTATTTAGGGTCATATTTATTTCATATAAAATGATATGATTTCAAATCCAACAACTTCTATCAATATTTTCTTAATTAAAATAAATATTCAAGGTATTGACCTAGAGATATGAGAAGTATTTCCTACTATAAACCTATCAAGGTTATCTCAAGATACACATTGGATACCAAATTTATTTCCACCAATAAGTAAACATTATGTTTTCCTTAAAAAAATATGTGTATATGTTATTTACCCTTTTGAAACTTATGTTATGATGGTCCAATATTTTTTAATTTCTGACATTATTTCAACATCTTCCTACAAAATTTAGTATGTCATACCATTAAATCTAAACTTAGCGTTATGTGCAGAGTTAAAATTTAATTATATGTTTCCAATTAAAAAAATTTAATAATGTTATTATAATTTACTTTGAAATTTCTCAAGGCGTAAATTTGATGCCAAACTAACAATGCAAGGCAATTTAAATTACATTAAACCAATTTTGAAGTAATGATTTAACAAGAATAAAACCTTTTTGGCACATTTAATGCCAAAAGAGTCCCATACTTAAGATTCTTACTATACATTCTCCCTAAAACCTTCTTATCTAGTCTTTGTTGTTAGAACTAAATTACTCTGAAGCCCTGTTAAGTTTGATAGTAGGAGTAAATATCATTGTCACACATTTCTTAACTATTTTGATGTATTTACAATTAATATTGCATTCAATTAGAACCATTAAATATGGATTCACTTAGGTATATATATGTTGAGGTTGAGGTTAGTACAACCAAATTATTTATGAGAATGAATGTAATCAAATTCAATGATGCAAGCAAATGCAAGTAACAATTTCTTTTCCTAAAGTCAAAGAGTGATATATAGATATTATAATCTTCATAGATATTATTTCCTAGGAATTTCAACTAAAAATTTAGCATGAAATAAGATTTAATTGATAATTATAATATTTGGTTAAAATATATATAGTTGGTTTCATTATTATATAAATTATGTATTCATGATATCAAAATTCTTGTGATCATGTGCATCTAACTTGTTCTCAAACTCTTTGTTCATCTCTTTCAAAAATTAATAGAGATGTTTTTGAGGGGATTTATTATGTTTTAATGCTTAATGATAAATATCATAGTAAATATATTTTTTCATTTTAAGACTAAAATAAGCCATATTGACTTTACATTCTATTTAAGTGTGAAATTAGATAAAATTATTATTATTATTATGGAAAGAAGTGGATCCATTGCACTATAAAATCCCAATTTATTAATTTTCTCTTACATTATTTAAGTTTTATTGAGTATACTTCCATTTTTTTATACTTTTATGTCAAACTATCTCAAAATACAACATATAAAATCTATTTACAATCTCTTCAAAAAAATCATTTTAATTGTTTTGATGAGCCTCCATAAATAGTTTCAGGGATTACATTGTGGTACACACAATGAATATGTTACTCAAAATAACAATGCATTTACCTCTTATTTTTTAATTTAAGTTCTTGTTCCATTCAGATACAAAAATATTATCTAAATCCTCTAAAATTGATATTAGCTAGAAGGACTAAAGTAAATTCTATTACATTTTAAATAGAATTATGTTGTCCACATCTCATCAACAATGATTATTTGTAAATTTTTATAAAAAATCTTACTAATAACTTGAATTTTAGGTTACCTAGTGGATATTTATTTAAAATTAATGATTCAACTAACATGTAAAACATTTTTTAAAAATATTTGTATCAAATTATATGGTAATAATTAATCAAATTCTTATGTAAATTTTATAGAATTTTTAAAACTATCTCTAAAATTATACAAGCCTAACCTTCACAAGTTCATCTCATCCATATATAATAATTCTCATAGTCTATATCAAACCAGTTATTTATCTTATTCAGACATACTAAAATAATTTCACATTGAAAGGAACAACCCTATTATTTATAATTTACAAATTAGTCACAAGGCAAAAGTCTTGGCCAAGTTTTAAGCACCTTAAGAGCTAAGAATAAATTTATAATTACCAAGTATAGAAAGATAGATTATAGATTGCATACATTCATTGAGTACTATTGCACACATTCACCTAATGGAGAGAACTTAATATGGTTTAAATTCCATATTTATATTATTTTATTTGTAGGTAGTGATCAAATATTTAATTGGGAGTGGTTAGGGTTAGTTAAACCCACATTTATTCCCCTTCTATAGGCGTAATTATATCATTGTAAGTGGAACTATGGTTTCAATTAAAGGATAAATATTTGTGTGATTTATGCACATAATTAGACCTTAGGATCACTCAGAGAGTTTAAAATAATAATACATGCACATGCCTATTTAAAAAAAGAGAAAAATCCATAGAGATAGAACTATTAGACTAAGAACATAACATTTGATGGTAATTATCTAAGGTTAATGATATTATTTGGGCACACACATAGATATAGATCATAATCCAAGTGACCCATATTTAGGTTTGCTATCCTTCCTATCACATACGTGCAATGTCATTCATATATTAGTTAACCACTTAATTTAGATTAAATAGATAGTTCACATTGAAAGAAAGGATAACAAACCTAACTAGATAGTTCATGATCCAATCAACTAATGAGATGTGGCATCCCAATCATCCCAAGTATTTTAAATCACATATCTCCCAAGCACTTGACTGATGTATGAATTATTTTTCTTTAAGAAATAAACTACCAAGTCTTTTTATTTGTAAATGCATGGTCTACAAACTAGTTTGAACGACCACATAATTTGGATTTATTAAAAATATATAATATAGATATGATTTATTTGTAATAAGTCTAAGTAATTCTTGATGAAGTCCAATTTATTTATGATAATTTTCAACTACTAATTATTTATGATCATTTTAAATAATTTGGAATTATCACAAATACATTAGACAGATATGATTTATTTGTAATAAGTCTGATTTACTCTTGATACAATCTAATTTAATCTTTATATAGTCCAATTTATTTCTAATAGTTTTCATAAATTTAAGTCTAAATTATATGAAATATTCCTTCCTATATGATTTTCATTCCAACTATAAATCCTATCTATATAATCACTTCCTAAAAATTTAATGGAAGATATGGTGAGAGTTTGAGGAATGAAAAATCTATTTAACCCCATCCATCAGTACATAAAAAATATTTGATTAGTAGTTTATAGAACTTTATACTTTACCATGCTAAATATAGATGAAGGTTGATGATTTACATGAAATTCAACAATGGACTAATGCATTAGAAAAATATTAGTATCATTTTATTTAAGTATTACAATATGTGGGGTGTGTGAAATATAAATCTATTCAAGTGAGCCATTTTATAAGAGGTATGAATGCATACCTAGTTATCACAAGAGGCATAATCTCCACACCAAACTTAGTGATTGTGGTGGAAAAAGGATTACATTATAGAAGAGGCTTAGGGAAGTCTCAATAGGATTAAGAAAGGATTTAGGATAAGTTATAGTTACAAGAATATTCCACATCACATGGTGTACAACTTACACCTAAAGGAGGTTGAATACCTACCTAGTCAACTCTTGCACCCTCTTTGAAGTAATAACAATAAATCACCCATTATGACCATAATAATTAAACAATTTAGAATGGTAAAAATTAGTGGGGTTAGAATAATTACATGAGGCCACAAATATAGTATATTAGGCCAATGTAAACTCATTAGTATACACAAGTATAAAATTTAGGGTAAAACTATAATTAAGTAGAGTATTATACATCATTATGGAAAAAGAAATTTAGATTTTAGATACTAAAACTTATTATTTAGTAATTGACAATGACAAGCATGGAAAAAATTATCACAAATGATGTGCATGAACAAATGTGTTCCTAAGCCTTATTTCTCTCAAACCTACATTATAATTTATGATATTTACGTCTTCATTTGTTATAATAAAAGTATGGGAACTTTAAAATATATGTAATACTAATTTATTACCTCATACATACATCTCTAGACCTTAAATTCATCATTATTTTACCTAGGTATCTATTGTTAAAAAAGGTCAACATCATTAATAAATTCCAACACATAAATGAATAAAATTATTGATCCATACATATCTCCCACATAGAATAATATAATTTTTACTTATTTTCTTTCACATAGCTTGAAATTCATATGTAATCTTATGCAATCTTGCAAAATCTTATGTAATCACCTACATGAATATTTCTCACTCTCATACACATAAGTCCCACACTTAATCATACACTTTTGTACCTAGATCACCCTATATTTTATTTCATTCACTCTATTGTGCACTCCTAATCACATAATATGATGTGCTCCTCAACTCATAATCCTATGCACTTCACTATCATATGATTGTATACTTTAATGCCTACACTTATCTTTGATCCATCACATCCACATGTCATCTTACTTATACCATATGGATTATGAGGTGACACTTTGTAGCAAAGGATCTATTTGTTGAACTATTAGTCACCATGAACTATAAGCTCAACTGTCACCCAATAACTAAGATGAAATGAATTGTAACTTATAACAAAAACATGGAGATGGGAGTAGAAATAGTGGGATTTGTTTTGAATAAGGACATAGAAATGAAGAAGGGAGATGATGATGGATTTAAAAATTAAAATGTGGATGGGATTAATGTGGTACCATCATTATAAAATTCCTTGATTGGGATCTATTGTAAAATAAAACCCTTGGTATTTTAAAGGGAGAAGGGACAAAAAAGGCAAAAACCAAAGATTCAAATGGATCTATCCAAGATAAGTTTTCCTAAGCATCCAAACTTAAAGGAAAATGTTTAGAGTAGAAATAAATATAATAAATGGGGAGCTACTAATAGTAAAAGATATAAAGGGATTTCATATTAAATTTATTGATTTATTGATTCATAGAGCTTCATCAAGAATATAACATGCTCTAGTAGGAAAGCTTTTAGAATTAAGACTCAATATCTATGTAGTTTCCAAAAAATAAATGGAATCCTAAGGTCCATATGGAAATTTAATAAATTACTAATGGAGTCTTTATGATTCAGTTGAAAATCATAGAGGATTGTACCCAAATCTTGGAAATAGGACCCTAGTTTATAATTCACTCTAGTATATTACTAAGAAAATGAAAAATTGGTTTTGACCTAGAGAAGGAGGAATTAAATTTCATGTACATATGGGTAAGACTAATATGAATTCATATTAAGTTACGGGATGAGGATATATTTATAAGTGTGGCTAAAAATTTCAGATATTTGATTGCCTTTGATGGAGATACAAAGTCTATATTGATATTTTTTCATGCTATATTTTGTTTTTAATGCTTATGTGAACCAATAATTTCCATCCTTGATGTACCTATATAACTCAAAGGGGGAATGAAACCAAATGATAAAGTATGAAAAATCAAAACTATTATGTACCCAAAAAAATGAATCTAGGTCATATAACTAAGGTTTATCCCTCTTTGTCTAGGATCAATGTAGGATAAATGCACAAGAAGGAAAAAACTCTATGGAAAAAGAAGGAAGTTAATAAACTAGAAACACCAATAGAAAAGAGGGTTCTAGTAATTTTCATCAGTTAACACCCAGAGGTCAAAATGTTTTGAAGATGGGGGAAGATGAATCCTACCCATTTTATTAGAAAAAAGTTGTGAAGGTGTTTATAGGGTGGAAGGACCTATACTATAACTATTGGAAAGTCAATAAGGAGATATTATAGGGAAGGATAAAGAAGATAGGTATATGTTTTAGAATCATCCTTTGGAAGACAGAATGGATTCATTGAGTAAGTAAGTTTTCCCAAAAGCTAGATCTCTGAAGGAACCTTCAAGAAATGGCAATGTAAAATTAGGTGCTATATTTAAAGTTCATGGTTTTTATTTTTAAAGAGATACAGGTGAATCAAAGCCTATAAGGTGGGTAATAAATGTTAAAAGAATTTTTAGAAATGAAGTTAAGTCACAATATATTTGTCCCCTTATTTCCTCAAATAAATTTAATTATCTACAATCCTTAGAGGAGGAGAATTTTATAGTCTTAAAGTTTGTATAAAATGAAGGACATATAATTCAAAAGACATTTGAGATTCAAGGGATTATAGAATAGATGTTCATATATTTCACAAAGGAAATAACATATAAGGTAAGAGGGATGGATGTAAATACAAGAGAAATAAAATCTCAGTTACGAGCATCAAAAGGGAAATTATTAGGCACCACCTCATTGAATACCAAAAAGGAGGAAAAGGAACAGCCATAGGATCCCCCCAAAGTTGGGAAGAACTCCAAAAAATGAAATTTTCAAAAGGATCATTAATGGTGAAGTAATGTATGGGATACAAGATATGATCCCTTTCAAAATGGGTAAAACTTAGTGAAAAAATAAATAAATTAAAATTTTATCTTGGAATGTTAGAGGTATGAATAGTTCTAATAAACATAGAGCTTTTAGGAATTTCAAAAAAATTCATAGGCCAACTGTGATAGCTATTCAAGTATCTAATATGGATGACAATATTTTTCTAAAGAATAGACCCATTTTTTGGAAATAAGAAAATGGGGAGTGTGTAAGCTTAATGATAACATTAGGATAACTAGTTACATTTTAGAATAATAAGTTTCTAGATGGGGAATTATTATTATGTAAAACTAAGCACCATTTAGTAGTTATTTTCACTAATAAAGATGATGGTATTGTATATATTTTTTTGAATATTTGTGGTCTAATATCTCTTGTGGTACATAGAGGAATGTGGGATGAATGGTAGGATTTTATAAAGAATTGTAAGGACCTTCCTTTGGTGATAGCTAGTGATTTAAATATGTATTTTTTCCATGGGAGAAGAAATGTGGAAACCAAATTTTATTAAAAATTATGGAAGATTTGGCTTCTTTCATTGATGATTGTGGTTTTCGTGATGTGGAATTGAGAGGTCCCCCATTCAGTTGGTCAAATAGAATAATGGGAGAAATTTTATTTCAAGTAAGAAAAGATAGGGTTCTATTTTTTATGGATTAGTTTTCTCAAAAGGATATATTTTTATCTTTCATTCCAAGGATAGGCTCAGATAATATTCATTTGGAGTTGATTATTGATGACAAATATAAAAAATAAAAAATTCCATTTCAAATGGATCACATGGATGGTTAAATTATGTTTTTATTGATGTCAAAAATGAATGATGTCAAGAAAAACATAAGAATATGAAACAAAGAAGTGTTTAGAAATGTTTTCCTACAAAAGAGTGTTGTAAGAGAGGAATTATCTAGCATAAAGTCATATATTATTGCTAATGGATATGACATCAAACTCTCCTAAAGGAGAAGCAATTGATTTTTGATTACCATATGATGGTATCTAGGTAATAAAGTTTATGGAGACAAATATCTAGAGATATATGGATAAAAGAAGGAGATAAAAATATCAGATTTTTTCATCTAACAACCTTAAAACATAGAGCACATAATCAAATTAGGGAAATCAAAGGTCTAGATGGGGAAGTTAACTCAAATAAGGATTTTATTAAAGATGAAAGTGTCAATTTATTGAGAAACTCTTTGAGGAGAATTCAAGAGAAAATATTAGGATGGAAGAAGAACTTATACATGAGATCTTTAAGATCATCAACCCAGAAGATAATATTATCCTTATATCTCTAACATCTAAAGATGAAGTTAAATCTTTTTTCTAATTGAATAAAGATAAGGCACCTAGGTCTGATAGTTTTCCCATAGATTTCTTTGATATTTTTTGGTAAATAATTGAGGAATATGTGGTTGAGGATATGAATGAATTTCTCTCCTCTAGGAAAATTATGAGGGAGTTGAATAATACTTTTATTGTTCTTATTCTCAAGAGGGAAGGAGCAGTATTTTTTTTAGTTTTCACCCTATTAGTCTTTGTAATGATGTTTACAATATTTCCACCAAAAATACTTATAAAAGGATGCAACATATTATGTAAAAATTCACTGATATATAGAAAGGGGATTTGTTCTAGGAAGACAAATCTAGGATGGCATCATAGTTTTTCATGAGACCATCCACTCCATGGATATAAGTAATCAAGTAGGTATGGTTTTTAAACTAGATATGAATAAGGATTATGATAGGATGGATTAAAATTTACTAGATAAGTCCTTAATGCAGTTTGGATTTCAAGATAATTTTAGTAAAATTATAAGATCTTACATCTGAACTGTTATGTTCTTTGTGCTTATTAATGGGGTGCCTAAATTTTTTTTAAGATTAAAATGGGAATAAAATAAGAGGACCCATTATCACCCTTCCTCTTTATCATTATAGATAAATAACTTACTATATCTTTATTAGATGCTATCAGATATGGAAAATTAAAGGGGTTCAAACTAGCCTAAAATATTAAACTAGCATTGCAACAATAGTTTGTAGATGACAATTTCATTCTGGCATAATCCTCAATAATATAATCTAGAGAGATAAAATAAGGTGATTATAAATTATGAAGAAGATTCAAAACATAAAATCAACTTTGAGAAAAGTTTGGTAATATTTTTTAATACCCCTTTTATTAGGTATAACATGAGAGCAACCATTTTTAGATGTCAAATTAAAGGTATCCCCTTATCTTATCTTGGTACGCCTCTGTCTAGTGGGAAATCATCTCCTATGGAGTGGAATATATTACTATAAAAATTTAAAATAAATTTGGCTAAATGTAAGGGGAAATTATTATCTCAATAATGGAATCTTATCGTCATTAATATCACCCTTAAAATTCTTTTAGTTTATTTGATGTCCATGTTCAAGATGCCTAAGGTTATATTGGAAAAATTGGAAAAAATCAAGAGAAGATTTTTATGGGATAGGATGGAAGAAAAAGATATGATTTCTCTAATATCTTATGAAAGAGTTTGTACCCAAAAGAGTAATGGAGGATTGGGGATACATAGATTAAAGTGGATGAATAAATATCTTATAACTAAATTGGATTAGTACTTTTTTACAGTTTACACTCATTAGTAAAAAATATTATAGGATAAATACTTAGATTCAAGAGATGCACTAAGTTTATTAAAAGAGGAGAAATTTGTTAAGGGATCTTATTTCTAGAATTTTATAGTTTCTAGCAAAACTTATATTTTAAATCGGTGTAAGTAGAAAGTGGGAAATGGGCATAACATAATATTTTAGGATGAATAATGGTTAATGGATTAGCATCTTATGAATATAGATCATGTAATAAAATTGGTATCATTATCTAATGGGAATTTGGTGAAAAAAAGTGTAGGAATATATGGAAGTCAATGAAGGAGAACGATATTAGAGACAATTGAGGAGTGATGATTTATGAGGAAAAGGTAAGCTTATTTTGGAAGATTTAATTATTATGATTAAAAATTACCATATCCATAACATCATCAAGTGATATTAATTTGTTTTTAAGGATTCATTTTATTTTAAATATAGTGTGAAATCTAGGTATAAGCTGATTTCACATCTTCTTAGGGAAGACATTCCTTGGATTAAGTTGTGGGATAAGAATCTCATCCCTAATATATATATATATATATATAATCATATTTTTAAATGACAACCATAAGAAAACATATATATATATATATATATATATATATATATATATATATATATATATATGTTTTCTTATGGTTGTCATTTAAAAATATGATTTTTATGATAGATAACCTAAGAACAAGAGGTATGGTTCTTGTGAATAGATGTTATTTATGTGAGAATGAGAATGAGATGGTTGGTGATTTAATTATTGGTTGTTATTATTCTTATGAGATATAAAGTGTTCTATTAGAGATATTTTAGATCAACTGGGTACATCATATCATAGTGTTATTATTATGTTTCGCCTAGTGCTCTCCATTCCAAATACTAATATAATAAATATCTATAAATTATCACTACCTAATATCCTATGGGGCATATGGAGGGAGAGAAATAAAATGATTTTCAGAAGTAATAAGCTTCCTAGTTATTAGAGGGCAATTTTTTTTTTGAAATAATCATGGAAAACTTCAAAAATAGTCATACTAGTAAACCCAAAGGCATGAATGAGGAAGACACAAGGATAGATAATAATTGGTAGATTTAAGTTCAAAATAGAAGTGTTAGTGACCCAAGAGCTGAAGCTAGATAATTTATCAAGTGGATGGTTCCATATTCTAGTTGTGTCAAAATAAATTTTGTTAGGGTCTCTAAGGGAAACCTAGGAGATTCAAGAAGAGGAAGAATACTAAGGGATGACAAAGGAAATTTGGTCACAACATATTCAAATGAATGGGCACTTAGATAAATCATTGGGTTGAATAAATTATAGCTTTATAAGGATTGATGTTAGAAAAATATCTAGGGCTTAATATAATTTTGATTAAGGTTGATTAACTTAATATTATAAATTGTTTATCCAAGAAGAGTTTGTTTAGTTGGTTCAGAAGCCATATAATTTAATAATCCCTCATAATAATTCAATCTTTCCAAGAAGTCAATATAAAACATGTGTATAAAGAAGGAAATTATGTGTCTAACTAGTTTGATAATGAAGGGGTGTGTTGGAGACTTAGGTTGCACCCTAAATGAAAGTAGAATTGTTTAAGTCCTACTCTCAAACCTAGTCTAACATGGGAATGACCCTAGGTTTTGGGTTACATAAACTTGGGTTAGATCTCTAGGATTTTTAATGAGAATAGCTCCTCAAATATACAATTAAAATATCTCTTTTTAAGACTTAATCTATTGGGATAAAAAAGGGAGAAAATGCATGAATGAAAACTTAATTTAAGTGTGGTGAGACATTGAATGATCAATGATCCAATCTTAACTTGGACACTTCCATGACTACTAATAAATCCAATGGAGATAAGGATTGATCATATTTTGTGATAGGGTTTCAAACATGAGTATTTAGTATGAAGGTTGAAAAGAGACTTGAAACTTGAAGGACATAAATAAATTGCTCTAAGTAAGACACTATGGACTTATGACACTTTAAGAGATCCTCACTAACTAACACTTCACACAACTTGTAAGTAATTAATAACATTAAATCAAGGTACATGAAGGACCTATAGATGATGATTAAATAACATACATTCTATAAATCAAACTTAAATAAAGTACATTTAGCATCAAAATAGAATATGAAATTATCTTATATTACTTCAAAAGAGTTTTTACAAAGTTATTTTGGTAGATCTTCAATATAAAAAGCCAAGGGATACAAATCAAGAGTTTAAAGATAGCACTTATAGGAAGAAGTAAAATAAGAGAGAGAAAGAAATGGTGATGAAGGGGTCATTAATGAGCCTAATTCCATTGAGAAAAACCACCACCACAATCCTTCTTGAGCCTTCACATGCATTAATGTCACTGTATCCTTTTTTGGTGTGATGGGAAATGTGAAGATCAAGACCAATTACAGGAAGAAATCCTCACTACCACATGAATCCTTTTCAAGCTCCTCTACATTAATTCCCTTTACTGCCTTCCTCAATCATGCTTGATGTTCTTTCTAACATTCCTTACATAGTCACCATTCTGCCATTACTTCTAAATCATCAATATAGATCTATTATGTATGAAAACCAATCATCATATTAGTTTTCATATAGTCATGATTATAAATGAAGATCTATAGGCCAAGGATTCTTGAATCTTGCATAAGATGTAAACCTCACATCTAAATTTTTTGAGAGGTTTTGTAAAGGTTTAATTATGATCTATGATTTTGCAAGGTTTTACTATAGCAATTTAGATCATGTTTCATCTTAAATTTATATATTATTCCTACTTGGGGTGGCCAGATCATTTGTCCAATATGCCTACCTATATGGCTTTCCTTTGGGCTATTTGTTCTATTTTGACCTTAATTACATGTTTGACCTATAATTGAGATCTCCTATCTTTGAATTTTAATATGAACCATTGATATCGATCTAGGATTTTCAATATTGTGCCATTTGTCTTCTCCTTATTCATTCCACAAGATCTTTTTATATTTTTGACTCCTTGACATCATGCAAACCACATGTCTTTCTCTCTATGAAATAATTTAAGATATAGATCTTCTACCAATTTAACACACTTAAGATTCTTGTCACCCATGCATTTTATCTTAAGATATAATAACATTTTGACCCATTGCTCACTATTAGATCTACTTTGTATGATGAATCATGCACCATTGATATTTTTTTGCCCATTATCCTTGTTAGTCACCATGCATCATTGGATCTCTATTAAGGTACCTAAGATATTGACACTTGTCATCAACAAATTTATGATGACATTTTGAATTAATGTTCACCATTGATCTTTGATTCATGATCAATAATGCACTATTAGATCTTTAGGATACACTGGCATCACTGATCACCTACTCGCTATTGGATCTTGACTTAAGATTCTATGATTGGGACACTTTTCATCTACGCATTCAACTTGGGAATATTTGAATCTAAATGGCTATTTTAAGAGGACTAAATTTGATGTATACATGCATGTTTCACTCTAGAAGTCTAAATTTGAAGCTTTATATCTTGAGATAGCAAGCTCATCAAAACACCAAATTTGCAGAAGATGATCTTGACATGAAAAAATTCATGTCCATATAATATTTTAGGATGATAGGCTCTCTAATTGCATATATTAAATATGCAATTAGATTGACCCATTTATTTTTACATGATGTTTTGATGATGGCATGGATCTTTTATGCTTATGCAAGAAATTTTAAGGATCAAAATGAATTTTTTAGACCTATGAAACTTGCTTTATGCCCATGAAGGTCATGATCACCATGAGAACTTGCTTCCTAAAAATTTAACAAACTACACTTTAAGTTTAATTAAAGTGTTTAAAAAGATTTTTAGGCTGCATGTGATCTTTAGACCACTCATCCATCAAAAAATTTATTCATCTCATCTATTCAGGAAAAAAATTTGTATGTGGGCCAAATTAGACAACATTGTTAAAGACTCAATTGGCTTAACTAGCCTGCTAGTCATGAAACCTAGAATTTGATCAAGCTTACTCATGATGACTAGATAAATGAAGTATTACTTAAAAAAGGGTTATGCTTGACTCTTGGAAATAATTTGAATTAATTAGACACATAAAACAAAAATAAATAAACAAAACATACTAAAAACCACCCAATAGCAAAAAAAAACAAACAAATAGAGAAATGTGCAACAACACTTTGAGGTAAAGATAGACCTATCTACCTATGTACAAAGATCATGAGATAACACTAGTAACAAAATTTAAGATACCTACCATTGATAGGGATTGGAATTATCTCTCCATTAAACCTAGGAAGCTCAATGGAATTGCTCTTTTTTCAACCTATGATAACATAAGGCCCACTTCAAAAACTGTCAAACTTGTATTGTTTTCCTAATTTTGCATGGTCCTCATCTTATTTAAGGAATATATCAACTTATTAGAATTTCTTTAAGGAAGATATTTTTTCAAATGACATCTTCAATTGGTGTTGATTGGACCACATAATGTGAATAGTACTATCCCTTAACTCCTCTAGTTATCTCAACTCATTCAACCTTATTTTCATAGCATCATCCTCTAGGAGCTCAAGTTGTTGTACAATCTCTAATACAAGAAGTTTAAGAATTATAGGAAGTTTGTATTATTTCCCATTGAAAATAATGTATGGGTAATGTCTATTAAATTTCTTATACATCACTCTATCTACCCATATGACAATCCTTAATGTAGTATGCCACTCCCTCTGACTATCCTCCATAGTTCTCTTGATAATCTTCAATAAGTTCTTATTTATGGACTCTGTTAGGCCAGTTCCATGTGGGTAATAGTTAGAGTATGCCTTGATATAAATTACATGTGAAATATCCCACTCACATACCTTTCTACTACTAAAGTTCAATTCATTTTTAAAAATGATCATATAAGTCACACCAAATCTAGTCAAAAGGCTATCATAAAAGTCCAAAATAGAATCTTCATTAGCTTCTTTGAAGACAACTACTTAAACCCACCTTGTAAATTAGTATATATATATAATGATATAACTATGTACTTTAATTGAAGGGAGGTGCATCATCCCTATGAAATTTAAGCCCCATTGCATGAGAGGTTATTCTACTTGTATGGGTTTTAAGGGAAAGGCAACTAGTTTCTACTTGCCAACAAACATTGCACATTTTAGGCATTTCCTTACCCACGAGTGTGCATATATAATCATTATGGGCAAAAATTACCTATATATAATGAAATTAGAGTTTTTAGTCTTGGTATCAAAGTGCCCACCATCTTGACCATCATGGAACTGCTCAAGTAGCTTGTTTATTTAGCATGATTCCATATACCTAAAAAAATGCTTCCTATATATCTCTTGAAAAGTAGTCCATCTATTAGGACATAAGGTATAATTTATAAATAAATTTCCTTATCTTTTCTCTATCTATCCCCATAATACATTGGCCTGACTCAATAAATTTGATTATATAATATGTCTAACTAAAAGATGTATTATCTATAGTTGCATGTTAGCTATCATGGACTATCAAAACTTGATATTTATCTTGTTTTACCTCTGATATAAGGTGTTCACATAACCCTATAACCATTAAAAAAATTTTAACTCTAACTTAAAGATAATACACTATGTTTTTTTGTCACCCATCTAGCTCTTTTCTCATTGAGGTCTTTGTTGAGTATAAACTCTATAATACTTGGCTGAAACACCATGCGTATGATATTAATATTGGAGACCATGTGCCTAAACTTATTCAAACCTCTAACTACTATAATAACATGCTTATCTCTACATTTATACTTCTCCTCATACCCTTCTAAGGCCTGAATAAAGAAATAAATAGGCTATTCCCTGACCTTTCTCATTTTATTGTATCAACATGTCACATATTGCATCCAACATAGATAAGGCATAAAATTAGAATTATTTATTAAAATAAGGATTAAGAAGTGTAGCAGAATTATAAATTGCCTCTTTGATGGGCCCAAACTCCTCTTACCTTCCTTAGTCCATGTAAATTCCTTGCATTTTATTAACATGTGAGTAAGAGGCTTGATCAACTATGCAAAGCCTAGGATAAACCTTATTATAAAATTAATCTTTCCCAAAAAACTCTATAGACTCTTCTTGTGCTTAAGCAAGGGTAAGGATAAGATGGACTCAACTCTTTTAGGATATATGGAAATACTATCCTTGGACACTACATGGCCTAATAACCTACCCTCATGAACACCAAATATACATTTTTAAGATTCAATGACACACCAAATTATATACATCTTTCAAATACTAACCTCAAGTGAGTAATGTGATAAGCTAGGTCCTTTTAAAAAATAGTGATGTAATCTAGGTAGATGAACACCATGTTATTGATCAAACCTTCAAAATCAACATACATTTACCTCTAAAAGTTACTCTATCATTGGATAGTCCAAAGGAAATTTTTAAATATGCATAAGTGACCCACTTTGTGGAGAAGGTAGTATTATGCCTATATTATTCCTTGACCATAATCTAATTATAACCAAAGTATCCATCAAGCAATTATAATCTTTAAGAAAATTCTACCTTTTAAAGAATCTGATCAATTAAGGGAAATGGGTAATTGTCTTTCAAGGATACCTTATTAATATCCATAAAGTCAAAACATAAATGTATTTATCCATTATTATTCCTCATTGAAGAGTGTTTAATGGAGAATATTATCTTTTATTTGATCAACTTAAATATATCCCTTATCATCAAATCTTCCATTTTTGGGTTGACAGGCCTTTACTTTTACCTAACTAGTTTTGCATTACTCTCTAGTTCAATGGTATGTTATACAAGTTTGGAATCAAAACCCTTCAAATACTTGTATTCCCATGAAAATAAAATAGAGAAATATTGTCATAAATAAAAAATGTAGCTCTCTCTTCTATCGTGTTAATCTTTCCTAGCTTCAATAGTTTATATCTGAAGACATCCTTTCATAATGTTCCTCCTTGGTTGAGATACATTCCTTACCTCTTATCACTTAGTAATATTAATTGAAGATGATTTAAAATTTCACAATAACCTTAGGTAGATTGTTAGATATTAGATGCACTATCTGATCATCATATTGATGTTGGAATTTGTTTTTATTCTTATGGAAAAATTCTACCTCCTATATTAGAAAACATATAATTTGGTCATCATTATCAAATACCTACCAACTCACCTCATTTTTAGGTACAAATAGCCTACATATGACCTTGACCTTTTCTTGAATTTATTTTCCTTTCACTCCTTCTAAAACCTCATACTGAGCTCTAATGGCTACAAGCCTATCTACATGTTCATTTGCCTCTCTTGGTATGGATTGTATATTGAATGGCATGAAGTTATCCATGAGATCTCATACATGATGCTTCTAGGATTTAAAATTATGGTTATTGAATTATATTATTGCTCTCAATTGTTGTAAAATAAGCTCACTATCACCCTTGACTTGAATAAT
Organism: Torreya grandis; assembly: GCA_037957365.1. Lineage (NCBI taxonomy): Eukaryota > Viridiplantae > Streptophyta > Pinopsida > Cupressales > Taxaceae > Torreya > Torreya grandis. Next base: position 554,358 of record JARHVA010007482.1, on the reverse strand, counting down.
TTTGACACCTCTTATTCTTGTTTCTTAAAAACCATGTAAAATATCCTCATATTCAGTTGTGTTTTAAGTACAATTCAATTGAAATCTTGCAATTGAATAGTACCTATAATCTAATGGTGAAACCAACATGCCATTATTTAGCCTTGATATATCAAAGAATAAGGTCTATAGACCATCTTCTTATTGAGTGGTGTAATCTAGGCAAGGTATAATAACACCCTCCTCATGCATATAATACATTTTGAAGCCTGCTTCTTCAATATTAGTCTAGAGATTAAATCCATGATTTCCAATTTCCCATTGATCCAAGTATATTTCTAAAATGCCTTCAAGATTGTCATGAAGCTCTTACTATCACTTTCATCCTCATCTAATATGGTATAGTTGATGTTTTCAAGGCTAGGCATATCGAGCTCTAGATGGAAATTAGAGATAGGTTCTAACCTAATAGTGACCCTAGTTCCATATCTAGTCCTAAAAACCATGTGTGGCTATTCAAAAGATAAATAACCCCCAATTCTTGTAGTAAAGTCCCTAGATAGTCATAGGTCAAAATATGGGGGTAGGTCTACAACCATTACATCCTGAGTGATGAAAAAATTTGGGCAAGCTGCCAATGGGATCTTAAGATATTTCAATATATATACTATTTTAGTGGGGGAGCCATCCAATTTGATAAAACCCTTTTCATTAGGAACATACTTAAGCTCAAGCTTATTTGTTGTTCCTTTAGGCATAACTAAGGTTGAAGCATGTGAATCTATTATATAATTGTGCACTGAACAATCCCCTATGATTATTAACAAATATAATGGAGGGGGTTTGACAACCTTAGGAGGATGAAAAACATTATGGTCTTGACCTTGACTAGGAGATTTAATAGGAACTTTAATTTGACTAGGTTGATTACTATTTGTAAAAATAGTGTTCAACTTATCAGTTGTCTTGTCCACATGAGAAATCTTGGAGAGATATTACTAAAGGATATCTTCCTATCCCCTAATAGATAGATCATAATACATAGACATAGTGACATTATCATTTTTCATAGGATCCACAATATTTAAAGGAAGACTAGTACCTTTGAATTGCACCTTGGAAGTAGAGGTATCACTTGGCACTTGAGTGACATGAAGAACAAAAGGAAAATTATATTGATGTACATGATGTTGAGGTATTTTTTGAGTTTCTTGAAATTTATAAACTATATTTGAAGTGGTGTGATATTGACTAACTTGTGGAGGTGTTGAATAAGCCTTTCGATACCCCAAATTGTCATCCAACATCATCCTTTGATCCCTTGTATTAGTTGTAACTGGTTCATATGCCCTTTGTGTAGTCTTTCCCATGTTTAATTCTAAATTCTCAAACATATGCTCCTCTTATTGAAATTTTATACACATGGTGTTATCGATTGCATTACTATTGCTACCTTTTTGTTAAACTTGAGCTCTTGATGATTTCATGGTAGGCATGTTATCTTGATTCATTGGGGGGCCTTATGGTGGAGGAGGCATTATGTCATAGCCTTGAATGAATGAACATGCTACTAAATATGATCATGATACATTTCTCCACTTATATACATTACCATCTCATTAGATTTCCCTCCTAATTGCCATTAACCATCTTGTGCAAGGTTATTTTATGTGGGGACCAAGGCTCTTTAATTACTTGTAGTTGTAGGATTGTAGCTATTATAAGATTTACCTTGAGTAATTTTGCCTTGGGATTTTTTATTTGATGGATAAGGGGGTCTATTTTAGGATTGAGTAGGGTATTGATCTTGGAAGGGGCATTGGTATGGCCTATAATAAATTTGTTGTTGTCTCTCTAGAGCCACTATCTTGTTGTTTTGTGACTTCAACAAGCTCTCAATCCTTGCAAATTTGTCCACTTGATCATCATCAAATTGGGTTTGATTATTTGGAGTTGGTAATCAAGTAATGGTAGGTGGGGTTGTCTGAATCTCATGAAAAAGTGGCATGAGAGGTATGTCAAATAGTTTTATGCTCTTATAGATATCTCATAAACCTCAGGCATAATTTTCCCACCCAAATATTGGATCATGACCGTAATGTTTGAATTTAATGCTCTTAAATAATAAATAAAATCATAATTAGGTATAGGTTTAATAATGATAGGTATCCTATCCCATGTATTTTGGAATCTATAGTTAAAATAAACCATAGATTCTTAGGGTGCCCTATTTATTGAGGTGAGTTGTTTAACAAGTGACATATGGTCACTTCTATCCTCAAAATGTTTACATAGGAACTCACAAAACTCATCCCAAGTATTTATTGAGGTAGAAGTTATACCTTTATACCATTTCAAGGTTTTGCCTTTCAAGGATGTGGCTAGTATTCTCATGGATACATTATCTTGTGTAATGTTATGTACTGAACAAAGGTTTACAATGTTAGCTATGTGCTCTATAGGGGTGGTGGAATTTTTTCGTATAAATTATGGTAGGTTATTCAAATAGGTAGAGGGATATCATCATGTTATTTAAGGTTAAGATGGTTTCCACCATTAAAGGGTACAAAATCTTGTATTTTGGGCCTTGCCATTTGCATAGTGGAGGTTTCACTTATTAAAATAGTAGGATGGCCAAGAGATGAATATTTTTTTGGGGATAAGGACTTGTACTATTCAATATTGCTCTTTTATATGAAAAAGAAGGTATATCAATAAATTTAAAGGGAATACCTTTAATAAATAACCTTATAGTAACCTTTGGAATGAGAGGTATGTTTGGGTGATGTTACAAACTCTAAAAATTTAAGAATGTTTAGCTTTTGATGATGGTGGATGTCTCCCTCTAATACAATGCCTCTTCTCAAACTCAGAATTTGGTTATGCTAAAGGGAATGGGTCCCATTGGGCATGCCAAAATTTTTTGGATACTTAGTTGTGCCCTAGATGAAAGTAGAAGAGTTAAAGTCCTACTTTCAAACCTAGTCTAACATAGGAATGACCCTAGGATGTGGGTTATCTAAAATTGGGTCAAACCTTTAGGAATTTTAATGAGGCTAGATACTCAGATATGACAACTCAAATATATTTTATTAAAACTTAATATATTGGGATATAAATGGGAGAAAATGCATGAATTAAAATCTAATTTAGGTTTGGTGATGCACTGAATGTTCAATGGTCCACTCTCAACTTGTACACTTACATGACTACTAATGAATCTAATGGAGACAAGGATTTATTAAATTCTATGAAAAGGTTCCAAACATGAGTATTTTGTATGAAGGTTGAAAAGAGACCTACAACTTAAAGGATAAAAAGAGATAGGTCTAAGTAAGACACTATGGACTTTTGATATTTCAAGAGAAACCTTACTAACTAACATGTCACACAACCTGCAAGAAACTAATAGCCATAAATCAAGATACATGAAGGACCTACAGCTTATGAATAGATAACATAAATTCTATAAATCAAACTTCAATAAAGTAAACTTAGCATCAAACTATAATCTAAAATGGTCTTATATTGATTCAAAAGAGTTTTTGCAAAGTGATTTAGGTAAACCTTTTCTATATCAAGCTAAAGGATACAAATCAAGAATTCAAAGCTAGTACATTTAATAAGAAAGTAAGAGAGAGATAAATTGGTGATTAAGGGTTAATTAATGAACCTAATTCCATTGGGAACAACCACCACTATAATCCTTCTCAAGCCTTCCCATACATTAATGTCATTATATCCTTTTTTGGCATGATGGAGAATGTGAAGATCAAGACTAATTGTAGGAAGAAATCCCCATTATTGTATGAATCCTTGTCAATATCCTCTACATTAATTCACTTTTATACCTTAATCAATCATTATTGACGTTGATTTTGACATTCCTTACATAGTTACCATTTTACCATTGCTTCTAAATCTTGAATATAGATCAATTATGGATGAAAACCAATCATTTTATTGGTTTTCATATAGACATGATTGCAAATGAATATCTATAGGCTAGGGTTTTTTAAATCAAGAATAATATTTAAAACTCACATTTGAAATATTTTAAGAGGTTTTGTAGAGAGTTAATGATGATATATGATTTTAAAAGGTTTGCTCCTAGTAACTTAGATCATGTTTGATCTTGCATTTATGTATTCTACCTACTCAGGGTGGTAATATCCTTTATTTAACATGTCTACCTACATGGCTTTCATTTAGAGTATTTATTCTATTTCAACCTTGACCATGTGTTTGACCTCTAATTGAGATATCCTATCTTCAAATTTTGATATCAACTATCGATCTCAATCTAGGATTCTCAATATTATGTCATTTGTCTTCTCCTTATTCATTCTATAGGATCCTGCTATCAGCTCTTTGAATCTTTATTATCATGTGCACCGTAGATATTTATTTAGATGGATGAACTTGATCAATAGATATTTTTATAGTTTAATGTTCTTAAAACACTTTTCAACCATGCATTTGATCTTAGGATCTACTAACCTTTTGACCCATTACTCGTCGTTAGATCTTTTTTGTATGATAGATCATGTATTGTTTATATATTTGGGCCCATTATCCTTGTTAGTAATCATGAAACATTGGATCTATATTTAGGTACCTAAGATATTAACACTTGTCATTGACACATTTATGTTGACCTTTTGACTTGATGCTCACCATTGATCTTTGATACATAATCAAATGCATGTTATTAAATCTCTAGGACCCACTGACATCATTGATCACACACTCATCATTGGATCTTGACTTGAGATTCCACTATTTGGACACTTATAATCTCCATACTTAACCTGAGAACATTTGAATTTAAACAACTATTTCATGAGGCTCAATTTGATGTCTACATGCATGTTTCACTTTGCAAGTCTAACTTTGAAGCTTTATATCTTGAGATAACAAGATCATCAAGACACTAAATTTTTAGAGGATGATATTGAAAAAAATAAATTCATGTCCATGTAATATTTTGTCTTGAGAGGATCCCCAAGTGCATTTATTAAATTTTCAATCAGAATGACCCTTTTGTTTCTACATGATGTTTTGATGATGTTCTAGCTCTTTTATGCTTGTGAAAGAACTGTCAAGGCTTGAAATGAATTTTTGAGACCTATGAAACCTATTTTATGTCTATGAAGGTCATGATAACCATGAGAAAATACTTACTCAAAATTTTAAAAAATATAATTTTATTATATTAAAAGTGTTTCAAAAGCTTTGCAGGCTACATGTGATCTTTGGACCACTCATTTCATCTAGAACTTTGTTTAGCTCATCCATTTAGGTAGAAGCTTTGTATGTGAGCCGAATTGGCCAATAAGGTGGAAACTAAGAGATTAATAAGATGTTTTATCAAGTAAGGATTACTTGGATTATTCTATTAGAGTATTGATTTGAAAGCCTCAATTTGAAGTTAAAATTTAATCCATGGTTATGGACTATTTAATTGTCTATTATTCTTTTTTTATTTTGATGTGCGACAATGATGAGATGGAATATATTAGGAGGCACATCAAGTTCTATTTTATTGGAAATATGGAGGACATGATTAAAATTTGTAATACTTATATAGATTCATGTAAGATTATTAAGTATTGTGTTGATCTACATGAGAAGTTTTTATGTAAGCTTGATCACATGTATAGAGAAGATCATAGATATTTCAAACTTGCTAATAGATTAAATAATATTAGGATGGGAGGGAAAATAATAATAATAATTATGTTGGTTATCTTAGATTATTTGAAGGAAGATAGTGAAGTGCGGAAAACTCTTCATGTAGGTGGCATGCCCAATTTTATGTAATGAGTGGAGGGGCATGACAAGCACATTTTTTAGGATTTTTTGAAGGGGTAGAATAACATAATAGGGGTATTTAATGGTGTGAATGTGTATATTATGGAGGAATTAATATCCTATGTTATTGGTCTTATATTGGAGTTTACTAATATAATTATAAATTATGAGGATTTCAAGGATGAAAAGGACAAGTTTCTAATAGAAGGGGAAGAAATATTACCTATGGATAATGGATTATCATAGGAAAAATTTACTTTAACTTTTGATAAAATTTACAAGTAGGTCTTGTTGTATATTACACTTGAAGGTAGGCATAATGTGATTTATTTGTCTCATTTTATTTTACTAAATTAATTTTACCATTACATTCCATTAAGTTTTACCTTTTACATTCTACATTTTCTTGAGGATTTGATCATTGATGTCAAGAGGGGGAAGAATAAATAACCCCTACATAAAAAATTTATACATATTATTCATAATTATTTTAAGGGTGGTAATAAGAATCAATCATGCTTTCCTATGTTGATAAAGTAGAGCATTTTCAAGGTAGAATCTAAATGCAAATTACTTAGAGATTTAAAAGTTAAGAAGTGTGAACTAGGTGGAGGGATTAACCAAAATTTTAGAAGAAATAAAAATTATAATCCAATGGATATTTAGTAATATGATGAGGATAGGTTAGTATATGGTTTACATATGCTCAATATTGTTTCTATCTTTCCAACTATGGAGGCTAAAATGCCTAGGAAACATAAGTTCAAGGGGAAATTGTAAATGAGAATGTCATTCCCCCTAAGGTGGGAAATTTTATTTGTAAAAGTAAAATTGATGTTGAGTTTGATAATGTATCTGAAACCTTGAGAAGTTAAATAAATAATTTAAAATTGAGGAATATCTAGGTATTCAAAAATCAATTCTAATATGGTTCATGTGGGAGCAGTTTAATCAAAAGGAATATATCAAAACCTTATTTTAGTAGAATTACCATCAACAGAGTAGTATTGATCACAATTAGATGTAAAATAAGATAAAGAGACTTAGAGATAGAGTCTTTATATTGGATAATAAAAAAATGAAGTTGAAGGAAAATTTAAATATTATTATGTCTAGAGTTAAGGTTCTATGAAAGATAATTTAGCTTCCATAGAGTCTCTTAGGATTTTATTAGGTTACATGATAAAAAAAAGGAAAGACATATCATAATAAGGTTAAATATAATAAGTGTTCTAAGGATATTGGGTAGACCCCCTAGGTGTATCATAGGATGGATATATAATTGAAAAGGATGATCAATAGCTAGGAAGAATACTTTTGAGGCCAAGAAGTCTAGTTATGTTCTTGATATTTTTGTTCTATTTTTTTTGCTCCTAGTTTTGTAATATATATGTTTTGTAACACACTTTACTAATTTTTTGGGCTATGGTGTCCTTGTCTGCATGTCTCTTATATAATTTTAGGTCCCTAGTTTTAAAACCCTATTGTACCCATAATAAAAAATAGTAGTTATAACTTCTCATGTATTATTATTTTATCAAGATGTAACCTATTAATTTGGCCAATGGTTGATTCCATACACATGTATAACCTCAATATAATGATCTATATATCTAATCTATAACACACACACTATAACAAATTACACCAATATCCCTTTTATTTCATATTTAATACAAGTATTTTTTGCAAGTATAAAAATTTCACTCCATTTAATGTTTTTTCATTGATATTTCAATTACTCCATTTGCATTCACTCTCAAATCTATGTGTTATCTATAATTCATAGTTTTACCCCATACACTTGGTCCTAGGCCCTATAGCATGAATCATTTGTATCATAGATTAGCTCTACATTTTTATGTTTTTAAAAATTCAAGAACAAGTTCTATTTTAGAATATATAGAAAAATGTCATAGTAAAAGTAAGATCGTTGACACCTAGAAGCAACCTAAATTAGCCACAAAAGTTTAAAATAGTATTATTGATTCACTATAGGTACAATGTATAAAATAAATTGGCCAATTTTTTGAGTTTATGACACAACTCAACTTTATGCCTTCCACTACACCTCCATAGTACACTCAATAGAATTTTTAGCAAAAAAACTTTGAAGTACATGTAAATATTGACATCCCTATATTTGTAGGAAATATTGACATAAAAGCATTGGATGCCTATATTTTACAACTCAAAGTGAAATTATCATTCAATCACTTCATATAAGTTGAGAGTATCACCTTCACCATATTAAATATGTCCATTCTATTGGTCCACTAACAGGAGAACTTTAATGCATAACATGCATAATATTATGCTCCAATCGAGTCATAGAAGACATTTATAAATGTGATGGATGAATACTACCCTATCAATCACTTTTAATATGATTACATCAAGTTATAAATATATTTTTAGCATAAGGATAATTCACTAGAAGACTACACCAATTACTACTCTACATGCTTTCAAGATAACTTGAGAGAGCAACATAAGTTGTAGAAGTAATTTGATGGAATCTCACCTTATGTCCATTTGAATATGGAATTATTTACTTTTAAAAATATGGAAAAATCCTATATAAATTCTACCAAGATATAATCCATGGAAAATATGAAATAATGTCTCACTTCTTTATCCAACATTGCACACAAGAGCCCATGCTCATACAATTTCTCATTGTGATAATTTTTGAAAAGTTAGAGAACTTACCACAAAGAATAGCATCAAAATAATTTTGTATATAACTCAAAGGCTTATGTTGTTACATCCCAATTTTCTCACTAAACTTGATTTTCTTATTAAACAGATATTAAAGGGGTTAATGTTTTTTAATTATTGTTGTAGAATACTATTTTTATCATGCTAATGTATGGAAAAACAGATAAGGATTATTTTGTGTGTGAATCACTACTTGATTTTTATTTATACATGAGTATCATATGTATGTATATTATGCTCATTCAGTATTATTGTGCTTTAGCAACACTTGTATTGATTTTCATTGATATTATCTGACTACCATTTGCATTTTTGAGGTGGATGCAAGTGAAATTCCACTCTCCAGACATATATGGAGGGAGTGTATAAATAGGGAGGGTGTTGTATATGAATATATTGGAGGCGTAGATATCTGAAAAAGAACCCAACACACACCACATAGTATAATAAATGCATGATTATTTTATTTTCATTTTTGTTTGATTAAATCATGTTTAGTCATAATTGATTTGGTTATGATTCATGTTTAGATTTTATTCATTTTTAATTACAGTTGTTACTATTTTCTATTATTATAATGCTCTTGTCATTATAGAATGTTTTCAATTGTATATTTATTTTTCGATGACTATACTTTTAAATTGTATAACCCATATAGGCATATACCTACAAGCATTTAAAAATAAAAGTATCATTAAAACATATATATTTACATGGCAAAGAAATAAATTTCTTTTTTGATCGTATAGAAAAATTATTTTATTAAACTTTATCTAACCTAGACCTAGGTGGAAGTTACTAAGGTGGTACCTAAGGTGACTTAGTTTTTTATTACCTGATGGTTAACTAGGTATTAATATTGGATTATTGAAAATTTAATGTGGATAGTCATTCAAGTTTTATTAAACATAATAATTATGTTTATTTGACATAATATGATGTCAAACCTAATTTTGGAAGTCATCATTTGGTTTGGCTTGTTTTTTATTCAAATAATGCAAAACTCAGGATGGCTAATGTTTTACTATAATTTGGAAGAAATATTGGGGTGAGAAATTATTTGGAAGTCGAGCTATGAGTTATGGGAAACATGTCAAGAATTAATGGTTTGATGGTGAGTAATTATTCAAGAAATAATGGTGGAATATGATTTTTAATGAGAATAGGGGTTTTTGAAATGCATGTAGATGACTACAAAAACATTAAAGGAGAATGGATTTTTTCAAAAATGGATAGAGGCTAGGGTCAACAGAGGAGATCAAGAGGAAATAAAGGGACTTTATACTAATCAGACCAAAGGAGAATGAATACTTCAAGGGAATTAAGAGGTAGGGTTTGTTTTGGGTTTACTCTAAAATTTTGTATTCTTGTTATACAATTTGTAGATAAAATTATTTTAGGCTTTTTAGAAACCATTGTTAAATAGTTTTAAAATATAGGGAGAATAAAGGATTCAACCTTGTGGGAGGAGGAATCCCCCCATATAATTTAATCCATAATTAGATTATGTAACACAGGTATAAAAGGTTAGGGGTTACTTTTGAAAATGAAAATCTTGTGTGTTATTCTATGTGATAGTTAATATGGCTGAATGTTATTAAAATGGCTTAGAAACATTGTTTAATATGGGTTGAAACTAGTTTTTTATGATGGTCAATATATTAATGTGGTTTTACTTGTCTCATTTATGTCTTAAAAAGGGTTTGTGTAACCATATAAATATACAACTTGGGATATTGTTTTATATTTTTAGGTTTCATTAGATTTTGGGTATACACATTGGGTTTTGTTGAATATTATTGGATGTGTATTCATTTGATTTTAGTGGATAAGTGTTTCTAATTTTAAATCACCTATGTATAAATGTTATGTGGAACAAATGGAAGTTTTTATCCAACCTATCTTAGATTTTTTAGTCGACTAAGTTGACTATGTAAAAATGATTGTATGTCGACTATGTATAAATTATTGTGGGTTGACTATGTATGAATAATAATGTTTAGACTATGTTTAAATGTTTTTTTTTTTGATAAAGTAAGGCAAAAATCCAGGGGCCAAACCCTTTACAATAAAAAAATATAAGGAAAACAAACAAAATATGCCTTTAGAGAGATGACGACATAATCGAGAACAACAGATAGAAACTAAACACAAGTAATGGAAAGACCAGAGTCAGAGAGGTCTCCCCTTACATAACTATTAATTTGATAAGATCACTAAGTTTCTCATTCTCTACATTGTTAGCATACCCAATATTACCCACCACTTCCAGCATAGACATGTTCAACAGAATTGTATTTCAAAGCCCTTTGGCAAATACCTTCTCCAGCTTCTGAATATGGTCCTTCAGGGCCCCAATTTTAGTTTTCCAATCAGTCTCATTCTCAGTTCCCTCACCAACTTATTTGACATACATTTTCCCCTTATTTTCAGTAGTTCCCATAGTGTCAGCACCCTGCTCCTCAGTAACCTCAAAATCCCTAGTAGCATGCTTCCCTCTAATGTCCTCCAAATTTTCCTATATTTCTAGCTCCTCAGACTCTTCCTCCTAGGTTGCTTCTTCCAAAGCACTTTCTGAGTAATCAATTAGTCTAGCCTTTAGGGTGGGTTTACTAGTAATCCACCCTAACCTTTGTACTCTAGAGGGGAACCCTTCCTTATTAATTTTGGAAGGCTTGTGAGATTTTCCACCTTGGCCCCCCGTGGCCTTGAATGGATTCCTATGGGTCCCATCCATAGTCTCTTTAATATTTTCTTCCTCTTCATCAACATTTCTCTTCTTACCCTTCTTACTCACAAAGGAGCTATGGGTATCAATAGGGGTCTTTTTAGGGGTGGAAAAAGAGACATCCTTTGTTTTGGTAGGAGCAAGGGAAACCCAGGACTCATCAATAACATCACCAAACATCGGGTTGGAAGGAATGTCTCCACTATCAACTCTGATATTCCTAGTTGGCTCAAGGGCATGGTGAAAGTTTTATAGGTACAAAATTAGCCCCTAGTGTAGGGGAATAAGGTTTATATCTAGATTTTTAGCCATTTTAGCTCTCACCCTTAGGACAAAGTGTTCAAAAGAGGAGAGCAGGTAAAAAGGAAAGCTAATAATAACATTGCGCTTGAAATGATTTAACAAAAGAAGGTGGTAATTATAGAACCTAGTAAATCACCCCTCGAGAGTGAAGTACTTCATGAGAATGAATCACATTCCATCCCATGGCTCTAGAAGTTTAGCCCACTTGAACCCTCCTTGATACAGGATGAGTTCTTCTCCCTCACCTAGAAATAGTTTATGGCTAGCCATATCCATGATTTTGGTTTTCCTTTGAAGTTTTATACCTTGCATGGTCATTCTTATGGCCATAAAAATCACCTTTTCATAGATTTCAAAACTAATTCTACCCACTGTGACCCACCTATTCAACTAGGATCTCACAAACTACTTGGACAAGTTTTCGTCATAACCATTCAGCCTTTCCAAATATGGGCTGATACCCCCTTCTTTACAATAATGCCAAACCAGTGGATTATCTTTAAATTCATAGTAGGAGATAGGTTCAGTTTGAATATGGTCTCCCCCCATTCTATATTTATAGGCCCATATAGTGGAGTTCCTAAGTTCTGCCTTCAACTTTGAATTGGTAGCTAACCCTTGCTTTTGTTTATGCAGAATGTAGATGTGATAGCTCATTTTATGAAATGCCCTACAAAGATGATGTTGTCTACTCCCATGCTTGAAAATAATTTCCCCTTGATTTTTATGGTAAGACTCATGTGCCTCAACCTCATGATATAATGAATTATGAATGATTACCAAAAACTGCTAAGGTTATCAAGTTCTGAGATCCTCGATGGCCCTCTCCACATGGACCACCTCCGATAGCTATCCTTGTCATCAATGCACCTCATTCTTGACAAGTCATCTCCTTTTGAATGATCTCCCTAATGTTTAAGGGAATATGAACACCTTGTCACCACACCCTCTAACCTAAAAATTGTTGACCAAGGTTGGCACAAGCATCAGCGACCCTATTTCCTTCTCTGTAGGTATGGGAAATCTCAACTTCAGAAAACTTTTGTAGAAGAAATTGGATATCAGTAATGATGTCTTTTAGCTTGATTCCCACATTTGATGCTTTATTAATGGCATCTATGACCATCTTAGAGTCTCCTTGTTTAAATGTTTATTTGTTGACTACAAGTTTATTTAGTCAATTACCATAACAATAGGTTTAAGACTATTTGGTATCAGATATATATAGTGTTATACTCATGGGTTTAGAATACATAATATGATTGATTCAATACATACTATAGTTAGTTGTATAAAATTATTGGGTTATTATAAGTTCTTTGAATAGAATTAATATTAATATTATGTATTGAGTAATAATTATTTATTCAAATGAATTGATTGAGTAGTATAATAATTAATATAGGATACATCATTTGAGTATATACATAGATTATTGTGAACATAGGATTATTAATTATTAGTTTAATTATTTATTTAAGATAATAAATTGTGTAATATGGATAAATTAAATAATTAAAGATGTTTTTTAGATTGTATTAAATGTTTATATCATGTTGAATTAAACTTGTGTCATGGATGTTTAATTTGGAGGTTAAACTTGTGTCAAATGATTTCAATAGGTTGATGTACCATATGGTATGTAATAGTATTTAATAATTTATGCTTTTGTTTAATTCATTTAATTTAGGTCTTAAGTGATGTATGGTATTAATGATATTTATATGTTAGTCTTAAATTGAGTTTATGTTTCTTAAGTAGGGAACTTAGGATATGAGACTAAACTTGAAACACACATAAATATGCAATTATCGATTATACATGAAGATGATATAATATTCTTTATGAATAGTTTATAAACACACACACACACACACACACACACACACACACACACACAAGTTAATGATTACAAACTATATATATATATATATATATATATATATATATATATATATATATATATATATATATATATATATATATATATATATACATATATATATATATATATATATATATATACACATATATATATATACATATATATATATATATATATATATATATATATATATATATATATACATATATATATATACATATATATATATATACATATATACATATATGTATATATATATATATATATATATATATATATATATACCTATGCATATATATGTATGTATATATCATACCATTAGGAAATCAATGGCTATAGTTTTAAATATATATAAAAATATAAGAAGACATACTTAATATATATGTGTGTAGATAATTTGATATATAAGTAGTTGTTTGTTTATAATGAATAAATGTATTCACATGCAAATTAGGATGTATACTATTAATTTATAATATGCTGATTTAGTTATAAACTATAAGAAAAATGATTAATTGTTGATTATAACAAATAATGTTATGTTTATTATTATTTTTTGGTTACCTTCGGATTAATTGTGAAATTATTGAATTGTATTATTCTTATTCTAATACTTGTGAACAAGGTATGTTTGTATGGAATTGACAAATTCTTAAATATTATGAAGTTGTTAGAAAATAATTTATTTGTATTATTACCTTATTGGATAATGGACTTTGGGTTGAGTTGGAATTTAGAAAGTATGATAAAAGATATTAAAGTGTTATTCTATTACAACTCAATATTTCAAGTTGTTTCTTATTTTTAATTATTGTGACATTAATACTAATTCTATATTAAAAATTTATGGAAATATTATATATGAATTATTTAGTAAATATGGTATTAATGACACTAAGGAATATTATTATGATAAGGTTATCATGAATATGTTTAGAGCCATTAATACATGAAGTAAATGAAATTTGATTGCGTGTGTGTGTGATTATGATTGATCTATTAGATAATTAAACTATATGAAAACTTTGGCCAAAGTATTGTTTATATTTAAAATTTATTATTTCACCTATTTCATTATATGCATGTATGCACGATTTCATATTATAATGAAATTATTTATGATATGTTACATATATTTAGAATATTACAACAAATGGATTCTAGTTGACTTCTCGATACCTACACCATTATCATCTTCTCATCTATGAAGTGAGGGACATTGCTTAGAGAATTATGTGAGGGATATATGGTCTATGGTTAGTGTTTAAAATAACTTTGATGATTCTCTCCCTCTCCTCTAGTAGTCATTGGATAGAGACTTTTACTCATGATTTCAATTTATATACATATGATGAGATTGTGTATACTTGTTAGTTTCATAGAATAATGTATTTGTTTATATTCACTCTGATGTAGTAACTTTGTATTATTGTAATTTGACAAATAATAGATTGGTTGATCTTATTATATAATATTATTTTATTAAATTTGAATGGTTGGTTGAGTTATTATTCAATAGTTATACAATATGTGATGGATTGAATTTATAATTATATTTAATGTGTTAAGTTGATCATTATCTAAATGAATCATAACCAGTTAATTCTATAAGATGATTTTAGATAAATATTAATTAACTTATCTTAATTGGTAATAATCTAGATTGATTATTAAAGTAATGTTTTAAAATAAAAATTACTATTTTTATGAGTTAAACCTAGTGGAATTCTAACATTGTGGTATCAAAGTCAAGGTTCAAACTCTATGAATTAATGAGTCTGATAATATATTTGTATTCTCTTGTTAATTATAAATTAAAATGGTGAATTTTAGACCTAGAGGTTAGGGTACTTAAAATACCAACCCTCTAGTAGATTCAAACCAATTTGCCACAGAGCAAGCTACAAAGTTAGATCATATTTTTGCAACCATACATGAAAAAAAGGACCACATCATAGCCTTAGAGTAGGAATTTCATGGTCATGTTGAGGAAGTTAATCAATAAGAGCCTAAAGACCACCCTAGGATCAACAAGAGCATAGGCATGATGAGAGGTTGTAGGATGTGAGGGATCATGTAGTTTTAGAACTTAGATGAGACATGAAGAAAGTAAATCCTCTTAAGTTCAATGTAACTATATTAGGGGATGGTGATAAATATTGGTTGATAGAAATGAAAAAGTAATTTGAGATTTATAATTCCTCAAAAGGCACTAAGGTAGTTTTGGGAGCATATTAGCTTATTAGAGAAGTAATACTGTGGCAAGAAAATAAAAAAACTCAATATGAACCTCAAGTCCACTACCACCACATGAGAACAATTCATGGTTTTATTCAAATCATGATGGTTACTTAAGTTATTTTTTGACCAGAAGCTAAAATATTTTTAGAATCTAAATAAGGGAGATCTTTCAATGAATAAATATTGGGAATAGTTCACTAAGCTCCTAAAATATGTTTCTCAATATCAAGAATGTGAAAGGTTTCACATTCAAATATTTATAATGGGATTAAATACCAAAATTTGAAGTGAGGTATATGTGCATGGGCTATATATGATGGATTAGGTCTTTGAAAAGGTAGTTAAGTAGGAGTCAAAATTGAAATCTCTTGCTTAGGTTAGAGAGAAGTTTAAGAAAAAGTTTAGAGGTTCCAAAATGACTCTTAAAAAAATAACTTAAAAAGGAATGAAAATTCCAAGAATTAGTTTAGGAATCAAAATGCTAAGTTTAATAACTTATTAGGTAGTAAGAAAGTAGATGGTGGATTAAAACCTAGTTTCAAGGGGAACCAGTAGGTAGAAAAGAAAGGACCACCTAGTGGATGTTTCATATATTTGGGTGATCACGATGCTAGGGAATGTACTCAAATAAAATATTAAGGTAAAGATAAGGGTATTATAAATCAAGAAAACTTTCAACATATAATAAATGTGGGTGTTAACAATTGTCAAGATTATTTTCAAATTTCACCTATTGAAGTTCCAAGTAACCTTCTTGGTCAACCTATTTCCATTTTGATATATACTAGAGATATATAATGTTTTATTTCTCTTGAATGTTTTCTAATTTATCTAGTAAATTTGGTTTAATGGTAAATGCATGGTCAATACAATATGAGAATGAAGTCAAGGTCAAAGTTGATAGGTGTTTGGTGGAAGATGAGATAGAATTACCTAAATTCACCATAATAATAGATCTTTATGAAACCCATATTGGGTCATATGATTTAATCCTAAGGGTGAATTAGAATACTAATCATAAAACAAAATTAGATTATTAAGTTAAGAAGGTAGAATACGTATGGAAAGGGAAGTGCTACTGATCTATTAATCAATCCTAGACTAGAGTAGATAAATCCTAATTATACTTCTAATTTTTTATACATTATATATTCAAGGTCATGACCAAGATGGATCCACATAACATAGCCAAGGGATCTCTTACCACAATAAAATCACTAGGGAGGGTTCCAAAGCCTCTAGTCAATAAAAAACTATGCAATAACCCTAGTTAGGTCTTATATTTTCATATTCACAAAATAAACGATAAAAGAAAATAAAAATCTAATCTAGTGCTCATCAAATTTTATGGCACAAAGTGGGGGTATTAAACATAAAATTAAACATTCATAGGAGATATATACTCACATCAATGCATACAAAATATTAATTCATGGGAGAGAAGTACAAATGCTAATCTATTTACTCTTACAAGGAAGGAACAAAGCTAAGAATACTTACCTTTGAAGATGAACCCGCTAAGCTTCAATCTCTCCCTTGGCTAGGGTGTTTCACAAGAGGTTATTGTGTATGTAAGGATAACAAGGACAAGTTACCCCTAAGCTACACAACCTATCTATGCATCAAAAATACTTATCCATAATAGAAGATCCATATCTCTAAATAAATTATTAAAACCCTAAGTTTTACTCTTTAATTAGAATGGTAAATAAGTGTATGTACAATATAATACTCTTGTTATTCTCCTCTTCTATAAATGATGAAATGAGTGTGTATAAATATCTAAATCTAACCCTAATCCTTTCCAAAAGTTTAAACTAAAGGGTTATCCCAATCGGCTATGTGTCATTATTAATTTTAAAAAATTAGGTCTTGGTCTAGGTTAGTCAAGGTTTGACCTAGACCCTAAATGAGTTTTATCAATTAGAGTATAAGTTTGATGGGGTTGACATTGTATTGTAAATTGAAAAAAAAATTAGGCAAGGGAAGGGATAATGAAGGTGGTAAATAACTAGAGGAGTGATGGGTGTCTTTAATCCCTTCATTTAATCAAATTTATCTATTGATATCATTCAAACAAGGGGTAGTGTCCAAAGTTTTCTACAATAAGACTTACAATTTTAGGTCTTACAGATATGATTTGGGGGGTTGTTGTCTTTATAAATGTCTAATCTAATCTATTCTAAAAAATATTTGCTTATGTAATGATAAATCACTCTTAAATAATTAAAACACTTTGTAATCTAATTTGATGAAATAAACATAGTTACTAAAAATAAGCACACTTGTTGATAGTAAACAATCTAATCAAAGTAAACACACTTGTTGGAAGAAAATAATCTATTGAAAGTAAACACACTAATTTTTGAAATCTTGAATTACCTCTTAAAACTAAAAGATAATTTCCTTTTGGTTATTAAATCTATTTATAGTTATTATTTTGAAAATGATATATATTTATAATTACTTGAAACTATAAATACATAAAATGCCATAGAGAAATATGTTCCTATTTCTTGAGGAGAGTCAGCCCTTATTTTCCTTGGGAATAGGAATGAAAGAAGACTTATTACTTATAAATTGAAGTTATCTTCATTAATAAAAATAGACTTAATGAATATAACTTTAATTGATATGGAATATTAACTAAACAATAATATATTATCTTTCTTCTATCTCCAATATTAAGACATGAATATCTACTTATATAATGATGTAAATGAATATCATGGATCTTAGTAGTGAATATTTTGTTATCAAGACAAATCTCTAATTTTAGTGGTTCTAAAAAATAGGCTATTAAAGGTTTGAAATAAAAAGATCCATCTTTTACAAAATCCACTACATATCTACTAAGAATGAATTTCTAGATCTACTAGATCGATTTGCCTTATAAATATTTTGGACATATTTACACTGAGTTATACACACACACACACACACACACAAACACACACACACACACACACACACACACACACACACACACACACACACACACACACACACACACACACACACACACACACACACACACACACACACACACACACATACATATACTATTTATAGTAATCTTATAAATAGCAAGTAACCAAAACAATTTTCAATTACAAATATTTTAGTTCTACAAGCTCATAAGTTGGACTGGAAGAGTCTAGATTAGTTCAATTAGAGTCTGGAGCAACTCCATGGCAACTCTAATAGAGTATAAAACAACTCCATAACAACTAAGGTAGAGTTTAGAGCTATTATTGTGAAGACCCAGTGAAGTCTGTAGCAATTTACTTTAAGGAAACTAGATGTTAAATAAGCCCATAATAAGGCTACTAGGACAGGTAGAAATATTTGATGAATAATGAAATTAGATCTTGAATGAGTCCATAGCTATAGACTAGGTGAGTCCATAACTACTAGGCAAGTCTATATCAGTGAGTTGAGAGATTCCATAGCTATTGGAAAAGTATGTAGATTGGTTTAGAGAAGACTTAAATGAACTAGAAGAGTGTCCAATGAGTTTTTAGCTTGCCAATATTACAAAATCTTTCATATAGGTTGCCTTATAAGATCATCAAAAGGTCCTTATTCCTTATAGACTATTATATCATCTGTATATACACAAAATTGAGAGAATAAACATGTAAAGAGTTAGAATTAAATGATAGAATTAGACTTTAGTTATATTAA
>JARHVA010007482.1:415000-530000 GCA_037957365.1 Torreya grandis | reverse complement strand
ACACATGATTAGGTCCATACGTAAATAACATGTCATTAATACACTTAAAAAAACAACTTTATTTAATTAAAAATTTTCTTTATTTTAAGTAAAATGAGAAAGAAACTTACATATGGATAAGTAGTTGTCTATATTAGTAAAAAATGGGAATCATATTAAAACAATAACTAATTATTCATCTATAAATCTATCTTCAACTAGTTCTTCACTACCTACATTGTTTATTTTAGATAAAAAGTCTCAACCACATTAAATTTTCCTAGTTTATCAGTGATGGTTGCATTAAATTTTTACAAAATTAATAACCATCTTATGATTCTTCTTCTTAATATAGGTTTATTCATGAGATACCTTATGACTAAATGATATATGCATATGAATAACTTATAACCTATAATATAATGCCTGAATTTGTTAATGTCATAAATCATAGTAAGGAATTATTTTTTTGTGATTTTATAATTATTTTTAGTTGGTTTTATATTTTTACTGATATAATAAATGGCATACATATAATCAATCTCATATTTTTATCCCAAAATTACCCCCATTTAATAATTATAAGAATTAGTGTAAATGTGAAAGGTTTTTTCCCAACTAGGTCCTCTTAACACAGGTGCAGAGCTCAATTTTTATTTAATGGCTTAAAAGGCTTTTTCACAATCATCAATCCACATAAATTCACTATCCTTTAATAAAAAATCAAACATAGGAGTAATAATTTTATTAAAATCATCTATAAAACATTTATAAAAATTAACATGACCTAAGAAACTCTTGATATTATTTTGATTCTATGGTTAGGCAGGTTGGAAATTATTTCAATTTTCTTAGGATCCACTTAGATTCCCTTGGCAAAGATGTGGTGTCCTAATACTATGTCTTGATCCATCATCATCAGACATTTATCATGACTTAGTGACAATTGGTGTTCTTCACATCTACTTAATACTTTATCAAGATTATGTAAGTCTTCATCAAATGTATCTCTATGATTAGTGAAGTCATCCATGTACACTTACACACAATCATTAGTCAAATTATATATTATGGCTAAAACTACAAATTGGAAAGTAGCTAGGGCATTATAAAGACCAAATAATACGACTCTATAAGCAAATGTATACTATGGGTAGGTGAAATTAATTTTGTATTTATCCTCAGTTACCACTATTATTTGATTATAATACTAAATCCATAAAATAAGGAAAAGTATTTATTTCCTGCTAGATTATCAAGCATGTTATCAATAAAAGGAAGAGTAAAATAATTTCTCATAATGGATTTGTTTAACTCTCAATAATATAAACACACTCTTCATTTCCCATTTTTATTTGGTATAATTACTAGTGGAGAAACCCATTTGATATCTAATAGGGTAAATGAATCCTACATTAAATAATTTCTTAATTTTAGTTTTTAGTATATCCTTTAATATTAGATTTATCCATCTTTTTGGTTGTCTAACTAGTTGGTCCTAACTTGTGTAAATATGATGGGTACAAACACTTGGATGAATTCCTCTCATATCTATATAATCCCAAGAAAATGCTTAGGTTTATTTTTATGGGAAATAAAAAACATTCATTTATTGATCATGGGTTAACCAACTATTTATGTTCAATGTTTTTCCTAGTAATACCATAACATGTTTAGTGTTAGGATGGACAAATACTACTTTTTAAAATTCACTCATCAAGGAATTAAGAGGACATGGATTTGGTAATAAAAGGTGAAATTTAGTTACATTATTTATAAATTCATCTCCTAGAGGAATAATTCTTGCTAATGGGCAATGAAATGCATTTAAAAAATAGTTGATTTGTCTTCTTCCCAATTCCAAATAATTTATTGTGATGGTATATGGTTATATGTTAAATGTTCAAAGATTGAGTATATAGTAATAATTTTGTTGGAGTCCATAACTGATGGACTGGTAAATTTCATAGCCCAAAATTAGATAGTGTCCATAGTAGACAAAATGGTAGAGTTTGTAGTAGACTGACTAGAAAAGTATATAGTAGTTAGACTGGTAGAGTCAATAGAAGATAGACTGGTAGAGTCTATAGTTGATAGATATGTAGAGTTTGTAGCTAGTTTCATGATGTCAATGGATTATTTCAGATTTTGTGCTAACTCATCAGTTAATTCTTGCATGTCTTTGTCCATTTATCATGGCCAAGGATGAAATATTATTCTTGTTTTTTATAGTTCATCTACCCAAAGTATTTTAGTATAATCCAAAGAGGGTTTTGCAAGGGAATATAAGGATATTCATTTGTATTTTAGACTATTTGAAATAGTCATATCCTATGATCTAAAATCAACTAATGGTACTATAGTAGCTAACCAAGGTCTTCCAAAAATGAGGGGTATCCTAACTTCTTGGTTTTAGGTTGCAGTGCCACAAACTCTATTTGATATTCCTATGACTCAATAATTATAGTCACATATTAAATAGTACCTCTTGGCTTAACAAATAATTGATAAACCATTTGTAGAATGGTGGAATTAGGTTGCATCTCCATAAAGGATAGTGTCTAGAGATTTTTAATTGTCATTACATTGATTTTCATACCCAAATCTACCAAAACATTAGGTATTTTTTTATTTTTTATGGTAACTATTATTATTGGACTTCTTGGGTCTACATATTTGGGTAGTAATGGTTTTATTTCTAAAAGATTAGCTAGTTTTTTTTATCTACATGTATGGTCTTTGCATATTATGTATTTCTTCCAAGTGTCTTGACACACAAGATTTTAATGACTATTTAATTTTGGAATATCCTTGATGGCTTGTAACAATCATACTTTAATGTTTAATTTTCAGAATTCTTGAATCAAATCGAATTATTGTTTGGTTTAAATTTACTTCAATCGATCAAGAAAATGAATAAATGAAGGAGCAATAATATTTTCCTCTATATTTTTTTGACACTCTTTTGGATTCCTATTTTTTGACTATGGGTTGAGGTGTAACTATTTTTGTTTTTTCATTGGGTAGTTTACAGATAGTGAGAGGGGGTTAATGAATTATTCTACCTAATCTAAGACAAATGTTTGCAAGTTCAATAAATCCTACATTCATAGTTTCTCTTTATTTATTTACATATACATGGGATGATGTTTTATTTTTGGGGTTAACCACTAGATGAGTAAGAAATTGGGGATTATTAACCTTTTCTATAGGTTGAGTTATAGGAGGTTCCATCAATGATTTCTCTGGTGAAAACCTTCTATGGAGGTTAATCTATAAATTAACATTCCACTATGTATTTCCACATTACTGTGACTATGGTTGGGGTATACATGGTTGTTGAAGTATCATCTAAGGTTGAGGCATCATACATTATTGATTACCCATTGTGTTTATTATTTTCATAACATAGTTTGAGGTGCATGATTAATCCAAGGTGTCATCCATGGATTAATGGGATTTATCGGGTCAAACTAGCCTTTGGTCTAGTTTTATGTAAATAGATTTTGTCTTTGGAAATAATTTAGATTTTTTATGGCTATGTATTTTGATTTAATTGATTTTAAAAAATATTAATATGGCTACAATGGTTTGTGTCATGATTTTTATTGTCACATATCCCACATATTTCTATTTTATCTAAAGGACAATCTCTGAGAGCATGTTTTAATTTACATTTTGGATAGTATATGGATAAAGGTTTTGTAGTGGAATTAGATTTTTATTGAATACCATCTAATATAGTATTTAAATGGACCAAAATCTATATTTTTAAATTTGAAAATTCTTCCATCAATAAACTAACTTCATTAGATTTGTCTATTTTTCCTTTCCAGATGCTTAGTTTTCTTATAAAATAATTAGTACATAGATATGAAATTTGATGGAATTCTAATTTGAAAATGTATCATTTACCCATCAGATTTAAATAATATTTATATTCAACATATAATCCCTTAATAAATACTATTTTCACTACCTCTTTTGTAAGTGGATAACCACTATGTTTATGGGCAAATGTGAGTTAATCCAGATAATCTTCTAGATTTCCCTCTTCATTCTATTTGATCTTGAATAAATCCTATTTATTATATTTTAATATATAGTAATATTGATAATTATCAATAAATTTATTTTCCATTTCTCTCCATGTATTAATATAATCACTTGGAAGTCCTATGAAC
Organism: Torreya grandis; assembly: GCA_037957365.1. Lineage (NCBI taxonomy): Eukaryota > Viridiplantae > Streptophyta > Pinopsida > Cupressales > Taxaceae > Torreya > Torreya grandis. The sequence goes on along the minus strand of JARHVA010007482.1, from coordinate 525,837 downwards.
CACCTCATGGTTGCCTCCTTAAGTGTAGAAGGGAATAGTTTAAGTTTATGATTATCAATTGTGTAATCATAAGTTTGGTATAAATATTTTAACTCAAATATGAATTGATATGGATATTTTGATTACTTGACCCTAAAATTTGTAATAATTTATGGTGAAATGTTTTTCACAGAGGTTTGATTTGCTAGATCTATGACTATAGGAAAGGAAAATGTTTTATCTTGTTGCAATTATATTCTATTTTCTTTAGTATTTTATATATTTCCTTGGTTATAAACCATGGTTTATATTTATTCCAAACCTATATTAGATATCCAATTTATTTATTCTTATTGATCTTGTAAATATTTAGGTCTATGACCTATTATTTTAGAAAAGGATCCTCAAGATTTATTCTTCTTATAGGAGAAGATCTCCCAAGTGTGAGTCTTATTGTAGGGTTTATTTATGAGGATGATCCTAATTATGGTGATGAATCTATGAATTATTCAAGTGTTTTTTTATACTTTCATATTTCTCAGTCAAAAATTTTATTCTTTCCTCCTCTAGTCCTATCTCAGGATCTTTGGACATGAACCTTATTTTAGCATCTCTATATTGGTTCATAATTTTTTGTTATTATTTTTTATTTATTTTTTAATGCTCTTAGTTTTTTATTATAGAACAAAAAGGGTTTATTTACTAACACATTATAGTTCCCTGGTAATAGTACCAAAAATGATGGGTATTGTTAATCCCTTCATTTAATCAACTTTATCTATTGATGTCATTCAAACTATGTGTGATGTCTAAAGCTACCCATAATAAGTCTTACAGTTGTAGGTTTTACATAGATGATTTAGGGCTGTGGGGGTTTGTATTTATAAATGTATAATCTAATCTATTGTATAAATTATTTTTTTACACTAAAGAAACACACTTTCAGAATTAAAACATTTTTTAATATAATTTGATGAAATAAACACACTTACTAAAATGAAGCACACTTGCTGAACGTAAACACACTTGATAGAAGTAAACATTCTATTGAAAGTAAACACACTAATTTATAATTTCTAATTAACTCTTAGAATTGAAAAATAATTTCTTGTAAGTTATGAAATCTATTTATAATTACTCTTTTGAAAATGAAATATATTTATAATTATTAAATACATAAAATACAATATAGAAATATATTCCTAGTTACTGAGGAGAGTGGGCCCTTACTTGCCTTGGGAACAGGAATGAAAACAAACTTAGTACTTAGAAATTGAAGCTATCCTCATTAATCAAAATAGACTACATGAATATAATTGTAACTGTGCTAGAATATTAATTAAAAAATAATATATTGTCTTTCTTCTATCTCTTGTATTAAGACATGAAGATATAATTGTATAATTATATAATTTAATATACCTATATCTTAGTAGTCAATATTATTTCAACAAGACAAATCTCCTAATTTTAGTGGTTCTTCAAAATAGGTGATTCATAATTTAAAATAAGAAGATATGTTTATTAAAAATCCACCACATATATATTAAGAATAACTTCTTAGATCTACTAGATTGATTTTCCTTATAAATATTATGGATATATATAAAGTCTATTTATAGATCTACTATTTATAGTAATCTTATATATAATAAGTGACCAAAAAATCTTCAAGTATGGATCTTTTAGTTATACAAGCTCATAAGCTAGACTAGAAGAGTTTAGAGTAGTTCTGATAGAGTTTAAAGCAAATTTGTAGCAACTCTGGTAGAGTTTGGAACTATTTCTATGAAGACCTAGTGAAGTCCATAGCAAATTGCTTCAAGGAACTTCCATGATGAAGAAGTCCATAACAAGGATTCTAAGCTAAGTGGAATGTTGTGATGAACAATGAAATTGGATCTTGAATGAGTCCATAGCTACATACTGGGTGAGTTCATAGATACTAAGTGAGTCTATAGTAATAAATTGTGAGAGTTTGTAGCTATTGGACAAGTCTATAGCTTGGTCTAGAGAGCACTTGAATAAACCATAAGAGTGTCTAATGAGTATGTAGCTTGAAATTTTTTCAAAATCTTTCTTATATTTTGCCTTAGAAGATCATCAAAAATGTCCTTATTCCTTATAAACTATTTTATCATCTTTATATACACAAAATTGAGAGACTAAACATGAAAAGAGTTATAATTAAATGATATAATTATTAACTTAGAATGTATTTAAATTAAGTAAGATAAAGCATCCATTTACTACACTAGGGTTAGATACAAGCCTAAGATCAGTAATGGAATAAAAATGATAGTAATAATGAGTCATATTTTGGACTCATCAAGGAGGGTGAACAAGAGGAGACAAATATTAGGGGAATATTTTTAGGAGATGGTTGTGTAGATAATAAGTGGTAGTAAATGGATAACAATCTTGTGAAGTACCAATGGTCTACCCACACCTTTCTCGGTGCACCCCTTAGGACATGAAATTAGAGAATTGAGACTCGATAGGTTCTTGCAAGATAAAAAGCATCAATAATTGACAATATTATGTGTATAAATATGCCCCATGTGAAGCTCATCATGTATCACTTAGGTGCAACATAAAATGGTGCTTCAGGAAAAGAACATAACAATACACAACCCTAAAGCTAAATAAATTATAGTAACAAAAAAATGAGATAAATAAAAGGACAAAATTGAAAAATACATACCTTAGTGATATATATAAAGAAGGAGATACAATAAATGTGAAGATGTCCAATCTAGGGAAATTAGGTGAACCTGTAAAAATTAGCAAAAAAGAGCAAAAAAATAATATTTTTGCAATATATACATATAATAGGCGAAAAAAATATGTATGACGTCAGGATTCCAAAACATTTGATGGTTTAGAAAAAGAACTAGTAGAAACAAATATATGGTTAAAATATGGAATCTAGTGATAAATATTTGAAAAGTAAATAATTTTAAATAGTAAATATAAATAGGGTGAAAAAGAATTCATTTTTTAATTTTTAATATTCTAAGAAATTAGAGCTATGAGAGACCTAGTTTGAGACAAAATATCCATCATGGTGAGGAGATGACAACTAAGATGGGGAGGATGCATAGCAACCGCAACAAGTGTATAACTTGTAATAAATTATGAATTTCCAAGTTTTCAATTTTTTTAATTTAAAATTGAGCTAAAAATATAAAATTGAGTGGTAGGAAAAATCTAGAAACTGTAATGAAACCTAGAAAATTTTTAGGTAAACTAAGGGTAAAATGGGATACTAGGTTGGAAAAATTTAGACTGATAAATGCCTAAGGTATTTATGGTAAATGGTAAAAAAGTCACTTTTGTGGATGAACATATTCAACCTAGTTGACTTAGTCTATAAGGAAACCCAAAAACATAGGGTTGATTACGTAGTATTGGGTCAATTTAATATTCTAATAAGTGGGTGGTTGCATAGTAGTAAGCTGACATAATTGGTAAGGAGGACAATGTCAACTATGTATGATAAGGCCAATATTTTGTTGGATAGGGCCAATCTAGTATCATAAAATGAGGTTGATTATGTATGATAAGGCTGATGTAGTATGCTAAAGCAAGAAGATGGATTATTTAATATTTAATAGGCTGATCAAGTTAGAAAGGGAAATGGCTAATTTAGTATCACAAATAATATATAGCATTGATTTAATATTAAATGGGGACATTTTTTATGAAATTTAGGAATTTTAGAAACTAAATAGAACTAACTAATTTAATTACTTAATTTGTGAATTTTTAAGAATGTATTTTGATTATTTATGACATGGAGATATGATATATCCTTTGTTATTTGATATTTTATAGAGATGATAGAGGTATTGGCACTTGATAGATGTGTCATGGCTTCTAGATCTATTGGATCAATTGACTAATTTGGATAGAGGATGAATGGTCACACTAAGCTTTGGAGGCAGCATGGAAATGAGGAAGATATTGCTTAGTTTTAATCTCATTATCTTGTTATTTGTAGCATGGGAATGGTTGACCAACATTTTTCAATGGATGGTGTGTGGGGATACCATTGAGGTGGGTATGACATTAGAAGATTTCCATGCATTATTTATACAACCAAAAGGACGGATATTGATGATCACTAAAACACTAGATGAGTTGGAGGAAAGGAAAACACTAGTCTAATGGGAAATGTACTCAAATAGGATATACCCTAGATTGAGGGTGAGATTTTTTATGTATATATTTTAGATATTATAGACATCTAAAAGGTCATGATAGGACTTGTGATAGCATGAGTTTTATTTCACAAGTAGAATGGTAAGGTATTATTATATGCAATATCCTTATTTTAGTTGATATTAGATCATGAAACACTCTATATTTTCTGGGCTATCATTTAGGTATAGCTCATGCATGATATGTATGGGATGATATCCAGAGGGAATAATAACATGGGGCCTATTTTTTTGTTTAGTGCCTACATATATGATAGGTTCTGCATATATCGACTAGTTCGGTTGCCCCATGTGGTCAATGATAGGTTACCTTGGGTCATGGGATGGATGTAGCACCATGTAACTCAGGTTGTGCCCCATGTGCTTGTGTTGTAGAATATCACACAAAGGGAGATCATATGGAAGTACTACACACACATCACTACTATATGGCCTAGCTAGTCAATCATTATTATAGGGTTTATATGGGTGTAGATCACATACCACTACACCTTAGGGGTAGATCCCCATATGGTGGCACATTTTATAGGTAAGTTTAGACTCCCATATATAGTGGTCCCTCTAATAGTTCCTACTTATTAGAAATGGCATACTAGAGAGTCTAAGGGATATGAGGAGGAGTACTAATGGAGATACATTTAATTAGGTTGTGGCATGATAGAACATGGACTAATTGAGCATAATATCATAAAATAGTAGGAAGAGATGACATAAATGTAAATGTAATCCCATAAATAACACCACAATAGGTACCATAATAATAATAACAACAATGACCACCCTAACCACACCATAGATAGAGGCACCACTGATGAGATTAGGTGAGGGATATAGCTTAGGAAGACCTAAAAAACACTCTAGGACATAGGTGGTCCATAGAGGCACCTATGAGGAGAGGATCATAGTGAGCTCAAGTGGTGACTCCTAGATTTTTAGTGGTGTGGAGGTGACCTATAGAGGAGGTGATCAATGGATGAGTGAATGGGGAGACCATGATGAATAGATGAGCAGATGGTGAGATAGTCATTAGTGACACCAAAAATGGTAAGAAATAGTGTAATTTTGATTTAAAACTTTGATATAGGACAATATTTGTATTTTATTATACTATATAGATAGATTTTAAAATATATATGTGATCTAATTTATATTTATTTTTATTTTATAGATCATATGGTATAGGAGATAAATTTATAATCTCTAATTATGGTTGTACACCATGACATTTTTGACATGGTACTAGCTCCATATAACCCCACCATGCTAGATGATCTTATGGTACCATCTTCCCCAACCCAAGTGAGCTACTTTAGATTGGTGGGAGAGGATGTGAGATAGTTGAAAACATGTAGGAATGGATAAAACACACAAATAGGGGTGGGAGAGGGAGAGGAATAGGCATGGTAGGCCTTGGATTAGGAGAGAGCAACACATGGATACCAATATCTAACTAAGATATATGTAGGCCCAGGTAGCCAATGTATAGGGATAGATAGCAAGTTTGAGATCTCAAATTACCTTGTTACAACATAACATTCAGAGGGGATAGTCCTAGGCATCTATGATTAGTGTGGATAGGCTACATATAGTGATTTTTATAGTTGGATTTTATCTCATGAGTTCTACATGGTTGTGGATGTTGATGTATGGATATATTATTTTCTATACAATGTATTTATCTTTTGTTCCATATGCTATGGTAAATATATGTTGAGTGTTTTCCTTTCTAACATTATGTGATACACATGCATTTTTTAAAATAAAGAGAAAAAAATGTCTTGGAAAAGTATAAGTAATCAAAACAAATGCACTATACACTATCTCACGATGAAAAATGTGTAATAATAAAAGATGACTAAATATAATAAACCAAAGATGGTAAAGAGATATACCAAAATGTTTTTAAACCATGTAAAATATTTGTACCAAGTTAAAACAAGTAAAATCACACTAAATCATATTGATAAGTATGAAAATAATGTAATAAAATGGAAGGCACATGAAAATCTAATGGTATAAAAACAAAAAAATTAAGTCAATCAATCATACTAAATCACATTGGGAAGTATAAAAGAGAAACAAAATTAGAAAAAGAAATTCAATTGATCACATTAATTCAAGTTGGGAAGTATGAAAAATTTAACAAAAAATTGGGTTTAATCATACATGTGATAATAAAATAAGAAGATAAAAGTGAAATATCAATGAAGTAAGAATTAAAAAAATTATCAAGATGGGAAGCATGTCAATGACGTGTAACTCATATTCAATCACTAATTATTTCAAATTTGACACATGTTATTTCATTGTGACTTGGGCATTGGAATATTTAATGAGGAAGGCCTAATCCTATCCATGTTATTACACTACAATGTCAAAATCAAACACCAATGAAGTGGAAACAAATGTAGGAATTATGTTTAAAAGGTGGCTGAAATGTTATAATTTATGAGGAAGGCCTGGTCTTACCCATGGTCTTACTATGCAACTCACAAATGAGATCCCTTGGAGTATGATAAGTTAAAAAACAATATTTCAAAAGGGGAGTATTAAGAATTTTTTAAATGAAATAGGGAATGTAAAAATCACAAGATAGGTGTCTATGATAAGATATTAGGAAATATGAGGCACACTAAGTACACAAAAAAAATACACTAAGTGGATAGTGACCATCAAAATACAAAGGATACTCATTCATAATAAACACAAAGTTGTATATGAAAATAAGTGAAATACTAATATTTATTCATGTTGGTTATATTAACAAGAAAACAAAATGGACCTACCTTACCACAACTTGTTCCCCATTCCTCAAGACCCTTTACGGAGCCATTGTGAAGATCAGGTATTTGTGTGAGAAAGTAGGTATCACTAAAAGTTTTTTTTATTCTCCTTTTCTAATCTAATTTCCTACCACACCCCAATGGACCTCTGCTCTATCATGAGGCCAACTATGGAGTTTGATATATGATTACAAAAATGAGATGTGACTTTTGAAATTTGAATTTTGCATTTTATATCATTACCTTTTGTTAAATGATTTGGATTATTAATTTTAATGTTTTTTAATATTCCTCCTCCATATGGATTTGGATTAACCAATATGAGAGATAAAAGTGATACACATAAATTAGATTTAGACTTTGGATAAAGGAAGCTATGTGTCTAAAGACATGACTGACTAAAATATTTAGGCTTGACTATGAACCAATATGTTATCTCAAGTTTCAACCATGTGTATACTTAGTTTGTAAAAGGAAATAAGGTAATAAAGAGAGATCCAAATGGACATGTAAGATAGAGAATTATAGTGAGATTAATTGTTTGTTAACTGATCACATGGTAAATAATGATTACTAAGGGGATCCAAGTTTGTATAGCTAGGTCATAATAATTATTTGTGTTGGGTGAGATAAGGTAGAAAATAATTATGAGAAAAGATAAAAACATCCATGAAAAATAAATGAAATCTTGAACTTGAGCATGTAAAAATAATCCATAAGAATTAAAATGGAATAAATGAAACCATATACAACATAAAAAGTGAAATATAAAGATCCATGTAAGATATATAAGTGAATTAAAATTTGAAATAGAGTCAAATGATATAAGATATAAATAAAATTTGGATCACAAGTCCAACCCTAAATCATAATGAAGATGAAAGTGAAGGAATACCATGTTGTGTTGACAAATATTGATAAATATATCTATAAATATTATCCATAACATCATATATGTCTCTATGAATTTGGACTCTAACTAGAGTGAGAGTCTCATCGATCCTTAGGGAAATCTATGAAAATACCTCTCATCAAATCTCCTCTACAAAAATGTAGGTATAGATGAGGGATCATGTTCATGATGGTTCGAGTATATAGAATACTCAAGAAGGGGAATAAATGTTAGAATATGAATGGTATCTACAAGAAAAAAATATGGCACTACTAATGGAGAAGGAACCATAGGTAGGGGAGAGTCTAATTGGTGTGGGAACCACAAGTGAAGAAGGAACCATAGGTAGAGTGGGAACTATGTGTGAATAAGGGGGAGCCTTCTTATATGTATGACCTATGGGAGGGGGAATATTTCGTGTAGGAATGGTCATGAGGTGATTATGAAGATGTTATTGGAGGATGCAACAAAGATCAGTGTGATGGGTACCAAACTAGTTCCAAATATAATATACCTCTCCATATTTGGGTAATAACTTGGGAAGAGATATAGCCTTTTCTTTGGGATGAGGAAGGGTACGGCACAAGGTGTTGATATATTGTCTAATATTTAGACAATGGGTGGAGGAATGATTATTTGTGTAGTGGAAGAGACCAATACACTTGTTAATAGATTTTATGGGTGTACTAACAAAAGGATTAGAAGTAGGATCCATGAAAGGTTAGTATAAATTCAATATCTAGTCCAATGATCAACGACTATATTAATGTCATAGTAAGGGTGATCATCCCATTAAGAAGGAAAGGGATCAATCTATGGTAAAGTAAGAAGGCCATCATCAAGGAAGGGTGGGGATAGTTGAGAGACTAACCTATGATTGGATAAACAAGAAAAAGAATTAGATATAGAATGAGGCTCAAGTAAGGGTAGAGCAGGAGTAGGATCTGGGATAGGCTCAATTGAGGGAGAAGAAGGATGCACAAAGGGATTAAAGGTAGTATCAAGATTCTTTGGGGGAATTAGGCTATAGGGATCTTAGTATCTAGAGAAGTGATAGGGACTAGTCATATCATGATCCATAAGTATGATCCTAAGAGGTTATACATAAATTAGAGGCATTTCATGTGAACACTCTATATCTACCCTATAAAAAAGAGGAATGATACTATAATTAGGAACTATATTTGATAGAATATGATAAGAGGAATGCAAATACTTAAATAAATAAGAACAATAATGAAGGATCTCAACATATCTAGCTTGAACAAGATCTCCTAGAAATGGATCATCTAAAGTATAACCATCATCATAATTGGGTGTATGAAGGTCAATGGTGTAGGTAGGTATGATATTTTATTTATAAGTTGTGTGATGAATAAAATGTTGAGTCTTGGTTAAGACCATGGTTATATCATTGATATGTGGCTAATGGGAATAAAAACTTCAAAGATTGTGGAAGTTAGGAAATGAGATGAGGAGAGAGATCCAAAGTTTTGATATTGATGTTGATATCATCTAGCTCATCATCAATAGAGTCTACGAGGTTAGCTGGTATGTTCCACATGAGTTTAGGGTGACCATGATAACCTTAAGTAGAGTTAATAGGAAAATTTAAATGTTGAGATCCCTAGAATGGAACACTCAACAAGGGTTTAGGGTTTGGAATTTTAAATACACCATGTTCTTAGAAATTTTAAAATTCCAAGGGTTGGTGTCTCCTTTAATCTTATAGATAACACCAATATGGGGAACCTTGACATATTAGAAGGAAAAGGAGGTTAAAACCTTCATGAAATGAGTTTAATGCCTACCAAACAAGATATTATAGGGAATGAGAATGTTTAATATCATTTCCTTCACTCAAACAGTGATAGGTGAGATGGTAATAGGTATCCATATTCAACCTAAAGGAGGAATTTTAATTTGATCATAACATTGACACATGTTGCATATGGATTTAAGATTTCACTCAAAATATCCAAGAGTTTTAATGAAGTTGAGAGAAGCAACACAAGAACCTGAAACCTCATCAATCAAATCACAATTGACCTAGATATCACTGATTTAAATGCTTATAAAGAGTGAAGGATCATTCATACAAAGAATAATTTCATCAAGGATTATGGAAGTAGTAAGAAATTTTAGGGAAAGATAAGTGTCCATTATTTCATCAACATGTATAAACATCTCTTCACATTATTTTAAGATACTGTCTTATGACCCAAATAAGGTAGCCTCACATCTTATGAGGGGAGAACAAGGGATGTTCATTTCAAATAATAATTTCATTAGCTAGTTGTGATGATGTTGAGAAGTTCTCATGAATTCAAGAAATGGTATTTAAGATGAGATATTGGTAAATTCCACAATAGGGTCCCATTCATTATAACCCATAGGTGGAATTTTAGAGAAATATGTGTAATGTTGGATGAGCTCATAATAAGGAGTAATTAAAGTGAATTCAAACTTATGTTGATCAAATGTGGTTGGTTGAATTTGGGGACAAATCGATTGATTGTATCAAGATGATATGGTAGTTTATTTAGGTTTGTCTTGTGATTGGTTTGAAGAGATGTTATTATAAGGTTTAAGAGTATGGTCAATGGGTGTAGATATTTTGGGAGTTATATAAATAGTGTGATAGGTGTTATTTAATGGAGGTGTTGGAGTTGGTTCTTAAAAAGAGATAAGGTCCTCTTACCACAACTTTTTTAGGTGAGATGGGGAAGAATCTTGGATAACACAAAAAGTTTGGGATAATTGGTATGCATGTGTAGGATGAGAATCAATGAATACAACTACCCTTCACATATTAGTCATATTTACCACATTCTCTTTGGGATTTTGGTTTATAAGACATTAAATGTTGTTGTTGGAGGGATTAGGATTGTCATTATTGTCTTGATTATTAGGAAGAAGGTCTTTATAGATGGACATATGAGAATTAGTCTAATTCAAAGCTTGATTTTTATTTTATGTTTCATGAGATTTGAAATAAATATCATAGGCTTGTTGGTACTTACAAATTGGTGAATCATGATCAAATTTTGGACCAAGGAGTAAATCTATAGTTAAGTTACGTAATTGCCTACAAGTCTCATAAGGGTGACCCTAATTTTCATGAACCCAAAATAATTTATTTGGATCATGCCTTGATTTCATAGGGTGAGTGGGGTCAAGCTCTCATGGAAGAGGCCTTGGTAGACACTTTTGGAGTTTTTTTAAGGATAATGTCTTATGCACATTTATGTTATTTATTTGAGAAAATTGAGGATTAGGGATGTTATTTAAAGGGGAAGATTGCTCCATAATAGGGTTGGGAGTGATGGATTTAATATTATGAATGGTATCATAGGATTTGGTGACACCATCATTGGTATCATGATGTTTTTTACTTTTGAGGAGCATGTGAGTGCCCATAGGAGGTTGGGATGGCTCAAATTGATTCATGAGAAAATATTGGCATTTGGATTAGTCGAGGGACTATTCTAAAGTTTGTAAAGAGAGAGAGAGTTATAAAATTATATTGAAACAATGGGTAAAGAGCATTAATAAATAGATGAAAGATATTATCATCTACCATGTTATGGTCACACTTCTTATACAAGGTATTGCATTATTTGATGTAAGCTTGTGTGGTTTTAATTTTAATTTACTTATAATTGATAAAATGAGCCAAGGTATTCTCAGGGAGGTCACTAATTTGAAACTCTTATACTATAGAGTTAGATATATCTTCCAAGCTAGTGATAGAATGGGATGTAAGTTGATTATACAAATATAAAGTATCTTTGGAGAGGTTTTTTTTAATAGCCTGGTAGCATCAAAGAGTTTAACTTGACCTAATATTTTTATATATTACCAAACATTTTTAAATGTAATGTAGGATCATTTGACCCATTATAACTAATGATAGGTGTGATACCTCTTATGTTTATGTTGGTAATTTGAGGCATAATAGGTTCATTTTGAAGATGCTTAATTTTTTTTAAAAATGGGTGGTTTGGTAATGAGGTTTCCATAGGAATACCTAATGGGGTTAGGGGGAATTTTGATTTTGTGCTCCCCATGGAACCTAGTGAGATTGATTTTGAAGTTGAATAAGGTGATTCTACACTTTCATCATTTAATTGGCATTATTAACATGAAAACTGTTCATTTTATTAATATTTTATGGGTTTGAGTATTATTTTGATTATTTTTTGCATAATACAAAGCATTATAATTGGTATTAGTGGCTTATGTTACACTATTAGTGGTGGCATTCATGACACTAGTAGTTTGAGAGGCATTTGTAGAAAATGATGTACTAGTATCATGATTATCATGTGTAGTAATAGATGCACTAGTAGAAGGATTAGAATAAAAAATAAGTGTTAGTGGCATGATTACCATTAGTAAAATTGGTGCATTAATGGTGTGATTGAGAAGGAGGGGTCTTGAAAAAGGCCCACTAGATGTTGAATTGACCATGTTAGTAGATACTTGGCATAGAGGTTGAATAAATCAAGGAAGAAGGGGTCATAGTATGAGAATGAGTCAAAATAGAAGGGAGAGGTTGAGAAAAAAAGAATTTATTTCCCCTAAATCCATGAGAGAATGTGGGAAAGATGAATGGGGTTCTTCTACTTATCCACTTATCATGAGATTATAAGTAGTTGAAAGGTATTTTCCCCTATGTTGAGGAAACCCATTAATGAATAAAAACATTTCAAGAATGTACACTAATTCTAGCTCATATTATAATTAAATAAGAGGATTATGAATTATATATAGATGAGGAGGAGTACCATAATTATTAGTGAGATTGGCCTCATGCACATTACTTTCATCTAAATTGGAAGTCACAAGTTATTTTTAGGGAAACCTATTGGGATTGGTAAAGATCATCATACCTATTGAGTTCAACTCTGTGTTATACTTAAATAGGAATTTCATGATGAAATAAGGGAACTAAAAGGAATGATACAAAGACAAAATTAGAAAATAGGGTACATAATCAAACTAGTCAACTATGTTTTATAACCCATGGAAAAGAATAGTAAGATAAGGATACACATTCATGTAGAATTATTTTGTATTGTAGTTAGGAGGGATAAAAATAGGCTGATAAAGATACATAATCATGTAGGTGAACTAGGTACTACTAGACAGAGGACTGAATAGGGAGATAATAATACACAGTCATTCAGGTCAACTATGTATTACAAATAAAAAGGTGAAAATAGTTTTTAAGAGACGGTATCAACCAAGATGATAATGTTATAAAATAAGGGAAATTTTTGAAAGATAATTTAAATAAATAATGAAATCAAGAAAATAAATAATTGGATCAATGTGACTGATTCAATTAGAACACACAACACAAATCTTTCATCAATGCTGGTCAATGCAAGTTTTGTAATAAAACACACAATGATCAAAGAGAAAACAACTAAAAATTAAATGATAAATACTTGGTCATCCTCAGTGTTATTAAGTTATAATAAATATTAATTTTAATGTGATAGGGAATTTTTCTGAAATAAGGAACTAAAAAGCAATCTAAAGTTATTTTTAAGATGTTTGGGCATAAAGGAATCTATATTGGCAATGGTATTGGCTTGGTATTTAAGATTACCCCCTCACTTCACAATATTGTAGTGATAAGGGTGTCACATGATTTTTAAATATATACCATCAACCATATGTTTATACTTGGATAAATAACCAAGTTGGTCTCCCCTTTGGTGATGAAATCCAAGTAGGTAGGCCTCGGGAAGACAAATGTTTAATGCTTTTTAAATGTAAAGTGATTTGATAGTGTGTGAGAAAGAGTAAAACAATGAAACTAAAATGGTAATTTTAAAAACCATCCATTTAAGCTATGTGAGTTACTCTAATCATACAATTAATTGAAAAGGAAGGGTGAATCAGTTACTAGCAAATATATGTTAATTCCTTTATTGATAATAATACAAAGTTAGTTTAGGCAACACTACATGTAAATAATATAGAACATATATGATTAGGTCATTGTTATTACGTATATTCAAGGTCTTTAATAATAAATTCTAATATTCCAACTATATTTCATAGATAGAAGACAAACTATAAAGCTAAGTTAACTAGGTCAACCTAGTTAGCTCTAGGGTTGCAATTTTATAGACTACAAACTTGTGAAAAATAGTACTGAAGGAAGAACTCAAATGATAGAGAGATAAAATAAAGGAAACTTGGTGGGATTGAATATGTTTTAACATTTAATTTTTTATGTTATGATGCTCAAATGTTGCTTTCAAATTCTACCAACTGAGTTGACTAGTTTGACCATGTTTGAAAAACCCTATGTGTTGATGAAGAGATAATGAATAGAGTTGAGTTGTTTGACTATGTTGGTTAACCTATATGATGATAAAATAAAATAAAATATATAGTCAACTATTTTAAATATGCACACTAATCTATAATTGAAGAATAATACTATGTCAAACTGCTTGATCCAATAACATGTAATTGATGAATATCTACATAGACAAAACAAAGTCATTTTGAAGTGACTGTGTGTTAAACTTGTACTTATAAAATTAAGACTATACTAACTGGTTCGATATATTACTGTAAATATATAAAAATATGAATGATGACAAAAAATGATTGCATGAAAGAAAATCTACAAGGGTTAGTTTCACATCAGGTTCACTAGAATGTATGCAAAGGTAAATGAAACTAATCTATAAATCAATCCTAAATTGGAGAAGATAAATACTACTTACACTTCCTATTATTGTTACATTATATATTTGGGGTCATTACCAAGATGGATCATCTATATCTAGCCAAGGGATCTCTTACCATAATAAAATCACTAGGGAGGGTTCTAAAGCCTTTAGTCAAGCAAAACTATGCAATTACCATAGTTAGATCCTACAATTATATATTCATAAAGTACATGACAAAATAAAATCAAAATATAACCTATTTTTCACCAAAGATTGCATCAAAAATTGGGGGTAATAAACATAGAATTAAATATGGCATAGAAGATATATAATCATGTCCATGTATATAAAATCCTGATGCATGGGAGAGAAGTAAAAATGCTAATCTATCTAATCTTAAAAAAGAGGGAAAAAGTTAGTAAAACTTAACTTTGAAGATGAACCAATTGACCCTTAATCTCTCCCTTGGCCAAGGTGCTTCTCAAGATGTTGTTATGGTATGTAATGATAATAAGGACAAGTCAACTCTAGTCTACACAACCTATCTATGAATCTAAAAGACGTATCCATAAGATAATATTTTTATCTCCAAATAGAGTAACCCTAAGTTATTCTCCTAAAGTATAATCATGGATAAGAATATGCACAATATAGTACTATTCTTCTTCTCCTCTTCCATAAATGATGAAATGAGTGTGTATATATAGATTAATTTAACCCTAATTCTTTCTAAATTTTTAGCCAACATGATCGACCCAACTAACTATGTATCATTATTAATAAAAAAAAAATTAGGTTTTGGTCTAGGTTGGCTAAGGGTTGACCTAGACCCTGAATGAGTTTTATCAATTAGAGTAGAGGGTCAATGGGGACAACATTGTATTGTAAACTATCAAAATAGATTTTTGGCTAGGGTAGGGATGATGAAAGTGGAAAATGACTAGAGGAGGGTGTAAAAGAGGAGGCAAAGATTAGGGGAATATTTTTAGGAGATGTATGTGTAGATATAAAGTGGTAATAATGGGAAAAAAATCCTACAAAACACCAATGATCTTCCCACCCCTTTTCTAGTGTACACCTTAGGACATACACTTAGAGAGATTGAAACTTTATGGGTTCTTATAAAAGAGAAAACACTAATAATTGATAAATATTTAGAATATCATGTGTATAAATAATGTCAATATGATTTTAGGAATTAGACTCAGATTCAGGGTGAGAAAAAGGAGTTAAAACTTAGGTAGATTTCCACAATTTATCTTAAAATGGCTCACAGGAAAGGATTCCAAACATTTATTATTAAAATAAATGAAATGAAGGAATCTAATAAATCAACCATTGAATATTATACTTTTATTAATAACTTTAGGATGTGTTTCCATAAGAATTACCAGATTACCACCCAAGTGAGAGTTTAATTTCTTAATTGACATAATCCCTAGATTATAACTACAATCCAAGGCACCTTACACAATGACAAATATAAATTTGTTTGAGTTGAAATCTCAACTATAGGAGTTTTTATATAAAGGGTTAATTTAATTAGAGTGTGTCACAATGTGGTTCACCAATCATTTTTATCAAGGAGAATGTTGTACTCTTCACCTATGTATTGATTACTAGATGTTGAACAAAGAAATAATCACGAATATGTATCCATTACCTCACATTGATTTCTCTTTGATAAAATGCATGGGGAAACATTTTTATTTAAGATAGACATTTGATTAGGATATCACTAGTTGAGGATTTGAGAATAATATATTCCCAAAATAGTGTTCAAAACTCAGTATGGATACTATGAATTTATAGTGTTGACTTTTGGGTTAACAAATATTCTGGAAACGTTCATGAATCTATTGAATAATGTGTTTAGGGATTTAATAGATCACTTTGCATTAGTTTTTCTAGATGATATCCTAATTTATTTTAAAAATGAGGAAGAACATTTAAAACGTTTAGAGTTGGTTTTAAAGTTTTTGTGGAAGGACATACTTTATGGTAAGTTGTCTAAATGTGCATTTTTTAGAGGAAAGTGTAGTATTTGGGACACAATGTCTCTGAAAATGGAATTTAAGTTTATATAGTGAAGATAAGAGCCATAATGGAGTGGTCAGCACCCAAAATTGTAAATGAGGTGAGAATTTTTATGGGACGAGTAGGGCATTATATGAAATTTGTTCTAAATTTCTCAAAAATAGTTATCCCAATTATCTCTCTTTAGGGAAGAATTAGAGTTTTTTTGGTTGGAAAAGTGTGATAAGCTTTTGAGGAGTTAAAAATAAGTCTTAAATTAGAACCTATGCTAAGAGTTCCTAATCCTAATGGTGAATTCTCAGTAATCATTGATGCATTTAGGGATGGTCATGGAGGAGTTCCTATGTAATATGGTTTGATTGTAGCATGTGAGTTTATGAAGCTTAAACCATATGAGGTAAGTTATGACCTAAATGATCAAGAACTTGATATAATAGTGAATTCTTTGTAAGCTTGGAGACATTATCTATTGGGGAAACCATTTGAGTTCAAGATTGATAACTTGGGGCTCAAATATATCTTCACCCAACCAAACCTAGATGCTCGTTAGAGACATTGGTTAGAATTTTTATCTAACTATGATTTTTAAATTAAATATGTCAATGGAAAAGAAAATCAAATTTTTTATGACTCAAGTAGTAGAAGGTATATAATAGCTTTGGATACTATCAGGAATACCTTTCATGAACATGTTAAATTCTCCCATGGAGATGAATTCTATGAGAAAGTTAAGAAATCTTTGTCAGAGGATGCTCAGAACCCTAAGTTTAAATAATTCAAGTTAGATAATGATGGTGTTTTGAGGTAAAATGGCATAATGTATGTATTTGATAGATAATATTTGAGTAGCATGGTGTTAAAGGAATTTCACAATTCCTCTTACTTAGGTCACCTTGGAGTGACTAAGCTTATGGTTGAGTTAAGATCTCTTTATCTTTGGAAAGGAATTAAAAGGGATGTAGTGGATTTTGTGTCTCATTGTTTAGATTTTTAGCATGTGAAGGATGAACATGTGCATCTGACATGATTTTTGTATCCTCATGATATGCCATAATGAAAGTGGAAAGTAATTAGTATGAAATTTATCCATGGTTTTCCATTATCATAGAACTGATATGACATGATCTTGGTAGTATTTGAAAAAATAACTAAGGTATCTCAATTCATACAAGGTAATTTGACTGATGATACATCAATGATTGTGAAAATATTATTAAAAGAGGTGTACCAATTATAAGAGTTTCTAGAGAAGATATTTTTTTATCAAGTTCCAAGGATGAGATATAAGTTTTGGTTGACTCTAAATTTAAGTTTAGGAACAAAGTTAAATTTTAGTACTACATATCATCTAAAAATAGATGGACAAATAGGTAGAGTAAACCAAATTCTATAATATCTTCTTCAAATGTATTTCATGAATCAATAATACAAGTAGGAAGAGTATCTTCAACTAGTAGAGTTTACTTATAATAACTCTTACCAATCATCTTTAAACATAGGTCCATTTAAAAAATTGTGTGGAAGGAGGTGTTAAACACCAATCAATTGGGATAAGATTTAAGATAAGGTATTATTTGGTCTTTAAATGCTTATAAAAATGGAGGAACAGGTCAAGATGATCATGAAAAGGTTGGTTGAAGCCAACACCAGACATAAAAGCTATGCTAATATGAAAAGGATAGTAAGACATTTTTCTATTGGTGATAAAGTATTCTGATGGTTAAGCTTGAGAAGATATTGATTAAGTTTGGTAAATTATCAAAGCTTTCACCAAGAAATGTGGGACCCTTTTAATTCTTGGAAGTGATCAATCCTATTATGTATAGACTTGCCTTACCACCAAGTATAGCTCTCTTGAATAATGTTTTTCATGTGTCCTTTATTAAAATGTCTATAGATGATCCTTATCATCTATTGGATTGTAATTCTTTATATATTTTGGGTCCTAAGATGGTCATAGTATAAATATTCAAAATAATTAACACTCATAAACTTAGTTTTCATGATAGGTAAGTGTCACAGTGAAAGGTCCAATGAGACCAATATTTAACTTGGGAGGACTATGATAAGTTCTATAGGCTTTTTCCATATTTATTTGATTAAATAATTTAGTGTTGTTATTTGATTTTCTATGATGTTTTATTATATTTCATAACTTTGGTTTGAAATATGTGTCATCTAGATGATGACCAATTTTAGGGGGGAGGGATGTTACATTCTAGTTTCCTCACTAAACTTGATTCACTTATTAAATAGATATTAATGGGGTTAATGTTGTTTAATTACTATTTTATTAAACTATTTTCATTATGTTTATGTATGGACAAACATATAATGATTATTTTATGTGTGACTTATTACTTGATTTGTTAGTTGTACATGAGTTCCATATTTATGTGGATTATTCTAATTTAGTATTATTGTGCTTTAGTATAATTTATATTGATTATTATTGACATAGGATAACTAATATTTGCATTTGTGAGGTGGATGCTAGATAAATTCCACTCTCCAAACATATATAGGAGAGTGTCATCAAGGATGGTGTTGCAGATGAATACATTGGAGGTGTAGAGATTTGACAAAGAACCCATCACACATCGCATAATATAATAAATAATTGATTAATTTAATTTTGGTTGTGTTTAATTAAATCATTTTTGGTCATGATTGATTTGGTTATGATTCATGTTTAGATGTTATTTAGTTTTAATTACAGTTATTACTATTTGATATGATTATAATGTTTTTATCATTACAGAATGTCTTTAGTTGTATATTTTTTTCTAGATGACTATACTTTTAAATTGCATAACCCATATAGGTGTGTCCCTACAATCAATCAAACAAAAAATTATTTTTAGAATATATATATTTACATGGCAAATAAAAAATTGCATTGTTGATCATATAACAAATAGATTTTATTAAACTTTACCTAACCTAGACCTAGTGAAACTTACTAAGGTGGTACATAAAGTGACTTATTTTTTGATTACCTAATGGCTAACCAAGTATTAATCTTGGATTTTTGAATTTATAAAGTGGATAGGCATTCAAGTTTTATTAAACATAATAATTATGTTTATTTGAAATATATAATGTGAACCCTAATCTTGAAAGAAGTCATTTGGTTTGGTTTTTTTGTTCATTCAAACCATGCAAAACTTAGGATAGTTAGGGGTGACTAATTTATTTGGTAGTTGAGCTATGAGTTGTGTAAAATATGTAAGGAATTTATGGTCTGATGGTGAGTTATTCTTGGATAAATAATGGTGGAGAATGGTTCTCCATGAAACTAGGGGTTTTCAAAATTCATTCAGGTGACTGCAAAAACATTAAAGGAGAATGGTTTTTTTGGAAAATGGATAGAGAATTAGGTTGATATAGGAAATAAAGAGGAAATAAAGGGACTTTATACTGGCAGATCAAAGAATAAAGACTACTTCAAGGGCATTAAGAGGTAGGGTTTATTTTGGGTTTAATGTAAAATATTATATTACTATTATAAATTTTATAGATAAAATTATTTTGGGGTTTTTAGAAACCATTGTTAAATATTTTTAAACCTTAGGAATAATTAAGGACTCAACCATGTAGGGAGAGGAACCCCCCCCCCCCCCCCCCCCCCCCACAAAATCAAATCCATGATTTGATTTTATAACATGGGTATAGAAGGTTAGGGATTATTGTTGAAAACAAAACCTTTGTGTGTTATTCTGCATGATATTAAAATGGATGAATGTTATTAAAATGGATTAGAAACATTGTTTGATAGGGTTTAAAACTAGGTTTTTTTATGGTTAATATATGACTATGTTTTTAATTAACTTTGTGTAACCATATAAATATATGACTTAGGATATTATTTTAAATTTTTGGGTTTCATTAGATTTTGGGTACATGAACTGGGTTTTTTTAATATTATTTGGTGTGCATTCATTTCATTTCAATGGTTGAGTGTTTATAATTTGAAATCACCTATGTATAAATGTTGTACGGAATGGCTACAAGTTATTATCCAACCTAGCTTAGATTTATTAGTCAACTATGTATAAATGATTGTATGTTGACTATGTATAATTTTTTATGGGTCAAATATGTATAAAGAATTATGTTTGGACTGTGTTTAAATGATTTTTTTTTAATTTTGAGTTTATTTAGTTGATTACCACACCAATAGGTTTAATATTATTTAGTATTGGATATATATAGTAGTGTTATATTCATGGGTTTATAATACATAATATGATCGAGTCAATATATATACTTCAGTTAGTTGTATAAAATAATTGGGTTATTATAAGTTATTTAAATGGAATTATTATTAATATTATGTGTTAAGTAGCATAATTATTTACTTAGATGGATTGACTAGGTAGTATAAGAATTACTATAGGATACATAATTTTAGTATATATACATAGATGATTATGAACATAGGATTATACATTATCAGTTGAACTATTTATTTTAGATAATCAACTATGTGTAACATGGATAAATAAAATATATTTGTTAGACTATATTAAATGGTTGGATAATGTTTAGTTAAAACATTTTGAAAATGGGTGAAGTTGAATTATTTTGAGGCCATCGATGTTTAATTTGGAGGTTAAACTTGTGTCGAATGATTTCAATAGGTTCATGTACCATATGGTATGTAATAGTATTTAATAGTTTATGTTTATATTTAATGCATTTAATTTGGGTCTTAAGTATTGTATGGTGTTAAGGAGATTTATATGTTAGTCTTAAATTGATTTTATGTTTATTAAGTATAGAACTTAGGATATGAAAATAAACTCATAACATATATAAATATTTAAATATGTAATTTTTATTTGATAGGTTAAAATCAGGTTACAAGAAACTAAAAACACTTTTAAAGGTAGAGTTATGAACTAAATAAGTGAGTTTTTTGATAGTTGGTCCCACAACTAAAAGATGGTTTTAAACAATGGACCCAAAACCAAGAGGGTTTGAATGATCCCACAATTGAATAAAATCACAACAAAAGGGTTTGATGGATCCGACAACCATATCACAACCAAAGGGTTTGACAGATCCCACAACTAGCACAACAAGAGGGTTTGAAGGGTCCCACAACCATAGAAGAGAGGGTTTGATAGATCTCAAAACCATTACAAGAAGGTTTTAATGATCCCACAACATTACAAAGAGGGTTTTAAGGGTCTGACAACCATGCGAAGCATAACTAGAGGGTTTTAAGGATCACATAACCTTAGAAAAGAAGGTTTGAAGGTTCCCACTACCTAATTACAAGCAAAGAGGTTATTTCTTAAATAAACACAAATAGTAGATGCACTTTAGAAAAACTTCCCTGGAACTTCCATTGTAGAACAAGATCCTACCAAGAGTATAAATTATTCTACTTATCTTCTACCTCCTGGGAATCTCCACACATACTCTACACAACAAAAGCAAAAAAACTGGGCTTATCATCCCACTAATCCAAAAAATATCCAAATCATAAAAAATAACTATCCAACTCATCCTCAAAAATCTATCTATAACTTAAAATAAAATAGGGATTTTTAGCCAAGCATAATCCATACATAGATTTAACAAAAAGCCCAAAAATCTAAAACAAACAAGGGTGGAATCCTCTATCATACACTCTAATAAAACATGATTTTGTTTGATCTATTCTATCCACCACAATCAAAATTTACTAGAAGCTTTAGTTAGTGACCAACAAGACTAATCAAGACTTGCAAAAATGATCCCCAAGAAACCTTGCCTTCTCTATCCAAGTTGGCATAAGGTTCTCAATTAAGTTGGCCATTAGACACACCTTTTTGTATCCTTCACTAATCATCTAGTGTATCTAGATACAGTCCCCCATAGATCCAGTCTTTAGTAAAGCTTCCACATAATCTCTACAAAACTTGAGAGAAAAAAGTGAGCATATATGTCCATTCAACCGTGACACAACACACAAAGATGGATCAAAAAATATTAGACCATACACCAAATAACTTTGTATGGATTCCTTTATGATCCCCATTAACCTAAAGTCCTAAAATTGGTTGATAAGGGTTACAACAAGATTTTTTCAAGAACCCAAACCTAGGAACCAATCCAAAATAGTGCTTGAACCTACACATAAATCAAAAATAGGTGAAAAACTTCTAATGTCCTCAATTATTCGGAGAACAATAGTGTGGATTCCTCTATCCTATAAATGAACAAAAAAGAGTATTGTGATTTGTCTTACCCAACATAACATAAACCTTGTAGATCCAACACAAAAAATTTGTAGATAATTTTTTGCCAAAAATACTAATTTCCACACATGGTAAGTATAGGGTTATTAATAATTTCCCACTCAAAAGGATACTTTAAAAATAGATAGTTAGGTACAAACCCTCCAATATTCCTCCCTTTCCCAACATTATAACAAGATAACTTAATAGTCATTATATTGTGTGAAACAAGTTCCCTTATGATAAAACCAAGATATAAAAAAAGAATAAAGGGAATAAAATAGTACCCAACCTTCCAAAATGGTAAATATCCCGATAGGTTGAAAAGGCACCTAAAATTCTACTAGACAACACCCAGCATGTAAATATGTAATTATGGATTATACATAAATATGATATAATATTCTTTATGGATAGTTCATAAAAACACATATACAAGTTAACACTTACAAATTATATATATATATATATATATATATATATATATATATATATATATATAAGTGGACTTAAAATATATATGTATGCAAATAGTTTGGTATATAAGTATTTATTTGTTTATCATGGATGAATGTATTCATATTCAAATTAGGATGTATATTATTAATTTATAATATGTTTATTTAGTTTTAAATTATGAATAACATAATTATTTATTGATTAGAACAAATAATGTTGTGTTTATTATTAATTGTTGGTTAGTTTTGGGTTAATTGTGAAAATTTTGAATTGTATTATTTTTATTATAATACTTGTTAAAAATGAATTTTTTTTGTATGGAATTGGTAAATTCTTAAATATTATGAATATTTTTAGAAAAATATTTATTTTTAATATTAACTTATTTGATAATGGACTTTGGGTTGTGTCATAATTTATAAAGTGTGATTGAAGATATTAAGTTGTTATTCGATTACAAGTAAATATTTCAAGTTGTTTCTTGTGTTTAATTATTGTGGCATTAATACTAAATATATATGAGAAATCCATGGAAATATTGTATATGAATTATTTTAAAAATATAGTATTAATGATACTAAGGAATATTATTGTGAAAAAGCTCTAATATGTCTAAATTCATTAATACATGGATTAAATAAAATCTGATTAAGTGTGTGTGTGTGTGTGTGTGTGTGTGTGTGTGTGTGTTTGTGTGTTTTTGTGTGTGGGTGTGTGTGTGTGTGTGTGTGTGTGTGTGTGTGTGTGTGTGAGAGAGAGAGAGAGAGAGAGAGAGAGAGAGAGAGAGAGAGAGAGAGAGAGAGAGAGAGAGAGAGAGAGAGAGAGAGAGAGAGAGAGAGAGAGAGAGAGAGAGAGAGAGAGAGAGAGAGATTATAATTGATATTTTTGATCATTAAACTATATGAAATTTTTTTCCAAAGTAATTGTGTGTGTGTGTGTGTGTGTGTGTGTGTGTGTGTGTGTGTGTGTGTGAGAGAGAGAGAGAGAGAGAGAGAGAGAGAGAGATATTATAATTGATATTTTTATCATTAAACTATATGAAATTTTTTTCCAAAGTAATTTTTATGTTAAATGATATCATTTCACCTATTTGATTATATGCATGTATGCATGATGTCATGTTATAACAAAATTCTTTGTGATATGTTTCATGTACTTAGAATTTTACAACACACGGGTTCTAGTTGACTTATCGATACCTACACCATTATCATATACTAATTTGTGAAGGGAGAGCCATTCCCTAGTTGGGAAATTATGTAGGGGGTCTATGATTCATGGTTTGTGTTTAAAATCACTCTAATGATGGTCTCTCTCTCTCTCTTATAATATTCAAATGATAAAGAATTTTACTCATGCTTTTAGTCTATATACATATGATGAGGTTGTGGATACTCATTAGTTCCATGGAATAACATATTTTTGTATATTTAATCTAATGTAAAAACTTTGTATTATCTTATGTTAATAAATAACATGTTATTTTCTATTATTGTATAATATTATTGTTTCTATTTTCAACAGTTGGTTGAGTTATTATTCAGTAGTTATACATTACGTAATAGATTGAATTTGTAATTCTATTGAATGTGTTAAGTTTATCATTATCTAAATGAATAATAATCAATTAATTCTATAAGATGTTTTAAACTAAAGATAAATTAACTTATCTTAATTATGAATAATCTAGTTTTATTATTAAAGTAAATTTTAAAAATAAATTACCATTTTTTTAGTTAAAACCAGTGGGGCTCTAACACGTGCATAATAATTCAAGTAAAGGCAAGAATAGGTCTTGTGATAAGTGGTACCATCGACATCAATCATACATCCATGATGAATCTAAATGTCAAGGATATAAATCATTGATCAAACAATATAATTTAATACCCTCAATAATAGACAACATTAATCAATATGCCTCCTGTTTAAACCCTAGACCACTATGATTGAAATATTTGAAGATTACTAACATCTCTTACACATCATGTTTTGGGTGAAGGATCAACCTCTTCATGTCATCATTTATAGTGGTAGCCATAATAACATCATTGTGTAATACATAATAAATAACCTTGGTCTTGTCACTATTACACATCCTAAGCTATATTTACTAGGGTCGATTTAACAAGGGAAGGATATATAGGTTTGGTGATAATGCACTTTATAGACAAATTTAATCCTATGTAGGTTAACATCACTTGTGACACTAAATCCTAGGATGTCTATGACATATTGTTAGTAAGACCATATTTTTATGAATGTGAATTTACATATCAAGCCAAGCCCCGAAATTGGACTACTTGTACAAAATAAACCTATTTGAGTTAGTGTCAATGATCAAAGTCATCTTGGTCTCTACCAAGAAATATTGAAAACTCATGTTTCACATAGAGAAATCTTTGTTGCACATGGTCTATCCTAACACAACCAAAAAATAAATAAAGCAATGTCAAAAAATGCACACTATGAAATCAACACCATAATAAAATTTACTTAAAAAGTTACATAGTTAGCATGATGAAGACTTCACATGTCCTTAAGGATTTCAAAAACAATGTATAGTGAAACACCACATAGATTTTATTCCTAGATCCCCTCTTATGAACAACCCACTATATTACATATAGTTTTGGGATAATTATGAAGTCTGACATCAAATATAATATCTAATTAACTATGGAAATATCAATCCTATATATTCTCTTTGTGGGACTCTTATAGTCCTTGTACCCAATAAGTATGGATCTTGACACTTCTGCATATACTATCGGGTACTCAAAAATATTACAATGAAGAATCATTATCCCCTACCACACATTGATGGCCTATTGGATTATGTTTGAGTTTAAAAATTACTTAATGACTATTGAATTAAATTTAGGTTACCACAAGGTACTAGTCCATCCTTAAGACATCTAGATGACATCCTTCAAGACATGGGAAGAATTGTATAAATGGTTGGTCATTTCTTTTAGCATATCCAATAAACAACCAAATTCATGTTGTTTATGGGTGATCTACTTAGGCAATTTATCAACTCCACCATCATCTACTTGGATGGAATTATGATATTCATAAGAACTTGGGAGGATCACATGGAACATGTCACACACATATTAGACACCTTACATCAACAAAAGTTGTAGGCCAACTTATCAAAGTGTATATTTGGCATTGCATAAATTTAGTACCTAGGTTATGTCATTGACCATGTATGGATTCATGTAGACCTAGAGATTATCAAAGTGATCTAATATTATTCTACTCTATGTAATCTCATAGAATTGAGTAATTGTCTTTGATTCACTAACTTCTTTTATAAGTTTGTCCCTAGTTTATTTTACCTCTTTTTACCTATTATCTAGATAACATGTGGAAAATCCAATTTTGATTTCACTCATGTGAAACAATGTGATTTTGAGGTACTCAAGAAATACATGTACATAATGCCTATTATCTAAATACATGATATTTCACATTACTTTAAAATTAACACTATTCCATTGGACTATCACTTAGTGTAGTGTTCATGTAGCATGAAAATCTAGTTATGTACCACTCATAGAGATTCAATGAAATGGTGTAATAGTACTCCACCTATGATAAATAACCATATGAAATTATGAAAGTAAATACTTAATGGTGATACTAGGTCTTAGGGAAAGAGATAATTATTCATTCTAATCATAATCCACCTTTGTTATTATAGACTAAGATAAATATAGAGAACATGCATCACATGAAATGGATGACTTACATTTAGTAGTCCATTTCATGATCAATCAGAATAAAGGAAAAAAAACAAGTCAAAGGATTTTCATATCTGACTACCAATTCAAAATCTCATTACAGTGTTAGATATATGCAACCATAATCTATAAAACTAGGTATCCTTCTATTCAACTAATGAAGAGTTCATAGACACTTACACTAGCCTTGATCAAGGTAAACAAGCTCTATATTTTTACTTATCCAACCAAATTATTTACAAGATAAGGTACCTCTATATTACTTTTGGTGCACCTCACCAACAACTCATCTAGGAGGTACATTGTGTTAAGACCTCAAGATACTTTGGACTAATAAAGATCTAGCCATATTAAAGTCTCAATTATACTAGCCACACAATGGCATATATGTGGAACACCAAATAAATTATTGCATTCATTGTTGCTTTTCCAACCCCATGAACAAGAATCTATGAATATATACATCTCTATCATTTCCATCCAAATCATGTGAATTTATCAGCATGGATTTCATGATTTGGGTTTATTGGGAGTAAACACCAACATGAAATTATGTTTGTCATAGTGGATAGGTTTTTAAAGATGGATTTCATGGTCACTTGAAATAAATACATTAATGTATATTGGACTATGTAGGAATTATTCAACCATGTTTGCATTTACATTGGACTCTCAATATCCATCATCTTTGACTGAGATCCACACTTTATGATTCACTTTTACCAATAATTTTTAGACTTAATGAAAATGCAAATGTACTAATCAACATTATTTCATCCATAGAGAAATGGAAAAACATAGTTTCTAAATCACACACTTTTTCATATTTTATGAATGTAAAATCATGTGCATGATCATACCTAAGCTAAAAATATATTATACATTCAACATGTATTTAAAAAATCACTTCAAAACTCTATGACTCATAGTCCATTCAATTCATGTCATATATTTCAACCTTAGTTAGCTCTAGACATATCATACATCACATTAGCCAACATTAAGTCATGAACATATGAATGGGAAGTGGAAAAATCTGGTAAGTTTTTACACCACATCTAAACTATTCATTAACATGTTCAACATATTCTCTCTCACACAAAATAAAAGTACAAATAGTCATTATACAAACATCACACACCTCACAAATTATGATTTGGGGATAAATTGTAGTTGCATATTCAGAAGGCATACTTAAAAGGTTCACATATGAATACCAAACCTCTACACTATGCTCCTTATAGCATTTTATGTGCATATGGTTATAACACATTCATGTTTTATCTTCCTTTATACGTGGGCATGCAACCAATTTTCAGCATGAAATTTTCAAGCCTTACACTCTATCACTTACTGAGATATTAGTGACATAACATTCTTCTAATCTTGGTCTTTAGCACTTGCACCCCACATAGATAGATAATATTATTAAAGTGATAGATACATGCAACCACCATAGCACACATAAAATTTTATAAGTTATAAAAATAAGATTGTATGATGATTAATATAAGTAATAAAAATGTCAAAAAATTCAATTATAGTTCCCTCAACTACATAATGATGTAATGGAGACCATTTATCCTCAATAAAGTGTGAATTATCCATGCACAATTCTCACATAACATAATAGGATTATTATTTAATTTGTTACACATATCTCACACCTATTATGAAATCCTACACACTCCTCTACATGAATATTTATCACTCTCTTATGTATAAATCACATGCTTACTCACAAACTTGCATTCCCAGATCACTCTAGATCATAGGTTGTGCACTCCATTATGTACTCCTCATCTGAAGGTTATGTGCACCTCACTATCACTTTATTTCAAACTCATATTCCTACACATATTTTCACTATAACACATCCACATGTCAACTTTCTCTAACCATGTGGATTTTATGGGGAACTTTCCATTTATAAGCTTTTCAGTTGAACCATTAGTCACCACCAACCTGTAATCTTAACTATCTCCCAATAAGGAAGATGGAAAGACTTGTAACCATATTCCTATAATGAATAACTATCATAAGTTGTAACTAATCATGTATTATTATTTTTTACAAAGATTTAACATATGCATGAATCCAATGGTTAATGGCATACATGGTTGTAAAATAGATAACATGTTATATGTATAAACTCTATAATGCACACACACAATAACACATTATAGTAATATCCCTATTCTTTCATATTGAATAGAAGTTGCATTTCCTACAATCATAATACTTCTAATACATTTAATGTTTTATGATTATTATTTTTGAATACTCAACAAGTATTCACTCTCACATCTATGTGGTATCTCTAATTCACAGTTATCATAATGTGCACTTAATACAAGGCCCTTTAGCACATATCAATGACCCTCATCCATTAATTTATATTTTAAAATGTAAAGAATTCATATGGCAGGCCCATTTTACTATCATTTTAGTGGCATAAAAATATTACCCAATTGGAAACAAATATATACAAATTAAGGCTCACTTAATGTGTGCATTGTACTTATTTTTCACTCATTTGTACACTATTGAATATTGATAATATATTCCCTATTATTTATAAATTATTAATCTCTCACCAGGAACAATCATAATACCTGTATAAAGCATACTGAATCTAATACAAATCAATTAATTACAAGTATAAAAATCTAAATCACTATGAATATTCATATAGTGAAGGATTGAAATTTAACATTCACATTAGAAGGGAGAAACTACATGTGGATTTCTTTCCCTTCTTGAAGTATTAGATACATAGCCAGTGGTTAATCATCAAATAGGGATGATTAGGGTCATCTCAAGCCATTACAATATCAAATGTTTTGTATATTTTTATCCCTCACAAGCACAACTAGGATTTTAAGGTGAAGAAGGTTGATATCTAGATATGTGTGCATCAATAAGGTTTGTATTTACACATGCATAATTTTCATAGACAACCAAAGGTGACCATATCTTCACTATTCCATATTTATTCTTGGGTTTCTACAAACAAATATAATCAATATTGAATTTATAGAACAAACATTGCATAAACAAAAACAATTCCTAAATTAGAAGAATCATAGTATTCCTTAGTCTATTTCCCATTGTCAGAATATAATCATAGTAAAAAATTCAACCATAAAAAGATAAATATCCATATTTTTTGTATTTAATATATTCAACATGTACCAATTATAAAATTAATGTAATTACTTTAATTATTTTACATTCATATATATTTTTGAATGGAATATCTATTTTTCTACTAGGACTTATAAAACTAAATTATGATAAAACATATTTATGAACACATACATCAAACTATGTTAAACCCTATGTCTCCATTAATAATTTCAATATTATAATTTTTCATATTTCAACCTTAGGTTTTTAAATACTCAATTCCAATTCAATTATGTTCTTTTTCATTTATTATGTATCTTCATTTCTATAAATGTTTCACCTATTTTAGTGACTGCACATAAATAGTGGTAGGTGTCATGCCCAAAATAATTCATGAGTGAAACCACACAAAATAGGCAAATTTTTATTGTGAATGTATAATTCACATACTACACAACTACATGGCCCATGAGCTATCCATATTCATGAAAAAATACATGAAAGGCATCCAAATAAACTCACATGCCTAAACAACATAGATGAAAATGTGAAAGTTTCCACATGGTAGTTACAAAACTATGGTATCCCCACTTATTCTAATCAACCTACATGATCCCAAATAATCCCAAAAATATCTAACCAAGAAATGCAAGGCCACAAACCAACTTTATGAAATTTATGTTAAAATAATGACATGATGGTTCAAGACAACACTAGCTTAAATTATAATATAAAATAACAATGGGGTTTCAAGGAGAACCCCAAGTGGTTCCATATAATGAGAGGTCTCATTTCACTATACAAGTCACAACTCAAAGATAATTTCAATTTGAGTTATATTTATAAAAAAAAAGTGTTTAGTAATGAGGTCACATACTCTTTGTATGACCTAAAAATGGGTTAAATGTGTCCTTACTTTCCTATTTAAGGATGGATCACTCCATCTCATCCATCAATTTGATTCAACCTTGACCATAAAATTTAGTTCAAGGTGAGGAAGCCCTATAAATAATTCTTGAGATCAATAAAGGATTTAACATAGTCATTATACTTCAAATTAATATTTTGGAAAAGGGGAAGGTGGTTTTTGAGTATTACTTGTCCATATTCATCCCTCCTCTCCTTCCTCATCCTTGGATGATTTCCATTAACGAATTTTTCAATTTTTTATCATTTTTCTATTTTATTATGTTCACAAATTTTCTTTGGTACATGCATGCTTGATGTGATTTTTTAGGTACCCATATTCATTGAAAGTTTCTAGCTATTTTTGAGCTCCTGTGGTTTCTAAAAAGTTTCTCAGAGATTCAAGATCCTTAATGACCATTAATGGTTGTTCGTCAAGTCAAATAAGAAATTACCTTCCATCTTATATTTTAAGCTTTGAATATTAGTTCATGTATAAGGGGAGATAAAAAAATGTTTTCCATTTTGGTTCCATCTTAGGACTTCCAAGAGCTCATAAATGTTAAAAAGGTCTAAAATCACCTCTTGAGAACAAAATTGTTATATCTCAATAATGGTGTAGTTTTATATCCTGAAAAATATTTCTTATATAAGAGGACAAGAAATTTAAGGGGGTGGAATGAGGGGTGAGGGTGAGGGTTTTTTTTGGTTCTCCTACCTTTGAGTCTCTAGGTATTTGGAAACAAATTCATAAAAATGCCTATATTTATTTTAAAAGTTATGATTTTAAATGTTCATGTGTACCATAATACCAAGCCAATGAGGAGATAAAATTCCATCATCATGATACTAATCTAAGCACCCCAAATTATATGAATCCCATCTCATAACATAGGTGACAACAAAATTTTCAATGAAAATTATATAGGTATGTGAGTATATAGATACTAGCAAGCTAAGACACTCAACTAGGAAAAAAATGTCTCAATTACACACTTTTATAACAATAGGCATCCAAGATCACTTAAAAAATACACAAGACATTAATAAAAAAAAATTATTAATGACAGGTATAAAAAATCAAGGAAACCACAATAAACCCAACATATCAAGTCTCCTAACTCACCCATTATGGACAAAAATTTCTACTATCCACAATATAATGGTGGGAGAATGAGAACCTTGGAGTCATTCCTTATCCAAAATTACATCTCCATTTAGATGGGATGACCTTGGAAACAATATTGATTCATCTTTCTTGATTCCTGTGCTTAGGATATTTTAGGATGACCTAGAACTTGGTTCCTTTTTCCAAACCCTAGTTATGGATGCACAAACTATGAAATCAATTTAAGCCCATTTGAGCTACATAATATTACCAATTTAAATGTCAAAAATATTTTTTAAAAATATAATAGATAAATGATGGATGTTTCATCTCCAAGCTTAAATGGGCAATAAAATTAACTTGGTGGCCATACGTACAATCCATGGAAATAAATAATTAAATAGGGTAATCCAAATGACCTTAAACCTATTAAAAATTTAAAAAAAAATAAGATAAGGGAGAAAGATAAGTATAAAAAATATAATTTTGAAATTAAATAGGTGATAGTAAGTCTACCTTTTCTCCACCTCTTATATATACAAAATAAAACCTACTAAAAGTCTTGGAAACAAGCTTTCCTTTTCATTCTCTAAGCTTCTTCTCTAACGTCATCTTATTCATTATTCAGCTCGCCTCTAACTTTAGAATTTTAATTGAGAAAAAAATCCTCAAAATAATGATTGAACCTAGTAGCTAATGGGATTATAACAATTGTTTCTTCCCATTCTTTGGCCCTTCTCTAAAAAGTATGTTATAACATTAAATTTTCCTACACATCGATGTGGGAAAGAAATATCGTCCTATACCTATTAATGATCTCACTTCCCCATGCCATAGATATGTAAATTGGATGACATAATTTTTTTTTCTCTTTTAAAGACTCTAAAATATCCCTATTAGTTAAAATACTTTAAATTTAACACAAAATCTCTTTATGTCATCCTTAATCATTGGATTTTCAATTCCATTTGATTTTTTCAAGTGGTGACGACACATTGTCTCTCTTTTCAACATAATGAACTGATAAAGGTTTTTAAAACTATATAAGGTACATAAAATAAGGGTAATAATATCTTTAATTTTTTTAAATAATGGTAGGAATGATGAAGAGGTTCAAACTCAAAACTAGATTAGATAAAAAATGGGTTAAATTATAATAAAATGGGTCAAAAATATTTAATCCACTAAAAACCAATGGTGTAGCTATGCTCAAATTAATCATAGCTCTATCGATTGGCCTTTATAATCTATTATACCTCATTCACACAACAAATTTCACTCCATTACGTTAGCGAAGCTGCTAAATGTAATCATAACATATGATTTCTAATAATACAAAATTGCATATATAAAAAATTTAAATAATAATATTTAAATTAATATGAGGTAATCGCTACATGATAACATCATATAGTCATAATATAAAATTATTCAATAATCAATATTATCTTGAATAATAAAATAATGTATTATATATAATCATAATCAAATGAAATCATCCATAACTAATAACTGAAAAGTAATCAAATAAGTAATCAATATCATTAAAAACATAAGATCGATTTTCTCAGTATTAATGAAACAATAAATATATTATGTCTCCATTACATAAGGATTATACACTTATAGGATATTTTTATGATAACATCAAGGTGTAATACAATTGTTGTTGATGTGGGTTTTCTACACACTAAATATTCTTAGAATAAAGTCCCTTTGATTTCAATATTGATGAGAATTTACTCTAAAGCATGAGTTGCAAGTCTTGGTTTTGTATATAACCATGTGTTGGAAAAATAGTGAGAATAGAGATGGTTTGTATATGGTATGTGTCTAAAATTTAACCTAAATATTCTAATATTTGATCTATGAAAGATGGGTGGATCTAAACTAAGGTGGATCTGATAAAAAATACAAAAATGACAGAAATTAAGTCATAAAATAAGTGGTTTTACTATCCAATTTAATTTAAAACCCTTCTAACTCTATTTTCTATAATAAGATAGGAATCTAACATGAATCAATTTTTTTTGTGGATTAGCTATAAACATGAGACACAATTAAATATAGTAAAGATCCTATGCAAAAAATTACAATATCACCCACCAATTACAATCAAAGATGTTTAGTACTAGATTGTTATGCATATCGAATGTCATTATAAAATTATTAGCATGATTATGCAATGGTGGTGGTGTATATGTAAATATTCATAAATTTAAAAATAATATGGGTCAAGAAAAAATGTATCTATAGGAAAAAAATTAGTATAAATACTAGACAATGTGACAAAAACATATATCAAATAAAATGAAGTTTTGGTAGTGAGAGAGTAAGTTGTAGAAATTACAATTGTAATAAGAATATTAAGGGAAATAAATGGAATAATATAAGTTGTGGTATAATAACCTATGTGAATATATTCCCTTAGTATTAATGGGTCTTGGACCTATAGTATTCATATTTTCCTAATCTTTATAGCAAATGTGAGGATGACTCGATGTAAAAGTTCCAAAATATACATGTATAGGCACATTTTGGATATATTAGGATTTGGTTCATATTTTATGACCTACCTTATTTATTATTTATGTTATTCAATAAATCATTTTCCTATGAAATATTTCCATGCTTCTTCATCCTATGCTAATTCATACTCCATGTTTGAATAGTTCGAGTTCAATAACCCTCTTGAATACCATGATGATCTCTCCTTTTATGTGAACCTGGTCTCTAGAGTTTTTGGTAAGGTCCATTTATCTTAAATGGAAACATGAAGCATTATTATATTATGTACAATAGGAAAAGTTGGTTGAATTATTTTTAATGTTGGATCTAGTTGAGATGAAGTAACTGTAGTGGTGAATGACACTATGATTGTAGGAGTGAGAGAAATTACTACATCTATTAGAGCGTTTACAGCTAAGTAGTATTTTTTGGTGGAATCCATATAAGAATTATTTTTTTCAAATATCCATCTATTTATATATTAATATCATTCATTTTTATGTAAGGATCACATTATACCATTTGTGTTATTTGCAAAGTCTTTTTTTCATAATGCATTCTAGTCCACACTTCAAAGTCATCTTTATAATTCATAAAGATAAATTAATTATCATGTATGTTTTGGCCATATTTAACCTTTAATCTTCCTCTAAAGATATTTATATTATGGTACACCTTACCTTTAGGATCCCAAAACCTAAACTCTACCAATATAAGATGAAAAGTTATATTGTGTCTAGAAGCTTTGGAAATATGTTCTTAATACTAGAATTATTATTTGTCTATGCTTAGAGGATTTTTTTTAATAATCCATAACATTGATATTATATAGTTTGTATTTACATTTTTGAATAATTTTTAGGCTATTTCTTGCTCAACCAATTGGTCAGTGACTAACTTGGGTCCATATAATGGTGCAACTAGTGTCCCTTACACCCTTATAATGTTTTGATCTGGGTAGTATCATTCGTCCTCCAATGAACCAAATGATCTTTTGATCTCCTCAAAAAACTTATCCATAGGTTTAGTATTTATGACCTTATAAACTTTAGGATATAATATATTTTTAATCTTCTATATATAATATCTAAATCTATGAATGTGAAAAATGTCTAATTTATCACAGATATTATCATCTTTGTTCATTATTTACCATTGATTATCCATTGGAGGAGTTACTCTAGCACATACTACATCTCGTAAATACAAAAACTTATATAAGTTATTGTCTAGCCTATTTTGGTGTATCCTTTGTTTCTTTAAATTAAAACCTATAATTTACATAATGGCAGGGATCTTTGTTATCAAATATCATATAAATGAGCTAAACCTAGATCCTATTGACATATGTAGGTTAATGGACACCATATATTATATTAAATAGGGCCATTGGAATTTAGAACCTAAGTATAAATTATGTAATTGGAATATATTTCATTCTAGAAATTAGTGGGATCATTTTCTCAAGACTCCAATTTTTATCTAACATTACTATATTTAAACCATTCTAAGACTACATGTTGTTTATACATTATGTTTAATTTGGGGAGTCCACAGTATGTAATGAAATTACATAAATGTTTCATAATAATGGAAAAACATATCAAAAAATTTAGAGTATAATAATCAAATCCACTAAAAATAATTGATAAAAGAGAAGAACATGTGATAATAATGATTGAGTCACTCTAAGGGGAAACCTACACAATAATTCAATAAGAGTAGAATTCATAATATGAAGATAAAATAATAACCAATACCTATTATATACACTCTACTTATTCATGGATATTCCATAGGTTAACCATATAATAACATAGAGAAATGTAATAAGTAATATGAAAGGTATGTAAGCCATAAGTTGACCACATATATCCTTAGAAACACTATAACTTAGGGCTATAACATGTCTCTCCCCTTAAAAAAAGCTTATCTATCAATGTTGAATCAAGTTTGGATATTTTTTATGAAATATTCATCCTCTCATTTTGCATCTTCATGATTTATACTCTTCCACTTGATCAAATTCTCCTTAATATCCCTTGTTCATAACCTTTTTATACATGTGTGAAATATATCATAAGGTTCTATAATGACTCTAATCTAGTTCAGGGAACTAATTTTGGGTATAAAATATCTATCTAATGACCTTTTTTATAAAGATAAATGAAATACAATATGTATGTGAGTGGATTAGGGTATCTCCAACTTGTATGCCACACTACCAATTTTCTAAAGGATCTAATAAGGGCCATAATAATTAGGAGAAATTTGGTAATCAATTTTATGTTTCTTAAAAAAAATATGGTTATATGACTAAAAGTGCATAAAGACCCACTAACCAATATAAAAATTATTGTCACTACAATTCTAATCATATTTTTATTTCACTCTATTTTATGTCATAGCTAAATTCTCCCTTAAACTAGATAATACTTCCTATTGATGTTGAGCATGTTCCTAAAAAACTCAAGCCTTTGGTTTCACATTCAAATATGAATTTATGTATGTGGGATGACATATATAAAGTTTCATAAAGGGAGAAAATTTAGAATATTTATGGAAGTAAATGTGTTACCACCATTCTTCTAATGGAAAATAGTAGACCTAATGTTGATGTTTATCTGATGCAAAAAATAGAGATACCCTTCTAGGAATTTGTTCACAACCTTTGTTTACCCATAATATTTAGGATTATAATATGAGATATGAGATAAATTATTACCCAAACATACAAATAACATATTAAAAAAGTTACTAGTGAAGATAAGATCATGATCGCTTACAATGATTTTGGGAGTACCATTCAACTTTTGAATGATATTGAGAAAAATAGCTACAGATTGTTGGGATAAGGGAAAAGATGAACATATTGTGTGAGTCTATCCATAACTACCATAATTAAATTTATACCTTAAGAAATTTACAACCCTATAATCAATTCCATGGAAACCTCTTCCCATCTATATAGGGATTGATAAGGGATGCAGAAGACCTAGTGTCTTAATTATTTATCCTTTATTCTATTTACAAACTATGTATTATGCCACAAATCTATATATTCCCATTGATTCCTTCTCAAATTATTTTTTGCTTTATTCAATGATATATCTTAAAAAATATTGAGTGTCCCTATAGGAGATGCATGGATATATTTAATAATCTTGTGTTTGAGGATAGAATCCTTACATAGACATAATCTATCGTTAGATCATAATGCATTCCATTTCCACTCAAAAAAATTTGAAACACTCAGACCATGTTGAAGATTATAAATTAGGAATTATTTATCCCTATATTTATCGCAATATATTTTTTATTCTTATTACCAATATTCTTTCCAAATTTTCATTACACATAATAATTCCTCAACTGATTCATCCCTCCTATAAAGTGAATATTCTACCACATCATGTTTTCCTTTCTTATAGACTATTTCAAAGTCATATACTAAAATTTTAGCCACCCATTTTTTTTTTAATTTGATGATAATTGTTATTATAAATTATTTTTTAGACTATCATGATTGGTCTTTACATGAAATTTTCTAACAATACAAAAAGGTCTCCATTACTTGACAACATAAAGAATATATATCACCACTTTCTCATAGATTAGCCTAAGTTTTTTATTTACTTTGAGTTGATGACTCTAAAATGAAATAGGTCTTACTTTTTACATGATTAATACCACCATTCCATATCCTTATGTGTCACATCAAAAAAAAAATTATAAAAATTAGATACCAAAAAAATTGGAGTGGTGCACATAGATTCTTTAGTTTCTCAAATGCCTTGGTAGTTGGATCCACCTAATGGAAGAAATCTTTATTCAATGAGGTTGTGAGTGGATAAAATATGCTTCCATATTTTTTTTTAAATTTTCTATAGTAACCTATTAGCCCCAAAAATCCATAAAGATTATTGAAGGCCTTTAGCACTTATCACTCCATTATAGATTTAATATTCATAGGGTCAACTTTGACTCCTTCATGTGAACCAATATGACCCAAGTAATCCACCTCATAAATTTTAAAATCACATTTGGAAGGTTTTATATAATTTTGATGTTTTTTCATAACTAATAGTACCTATTTCACATTCTTAAAATATTTTTCCAAAGTTTTATTGTAGATTAGGATGTCATGAAAAAACATGGGCATAAACTTCCTTTAAAAATCCCTAAAAATAATATTAACTAAAATTTGAAATGTAGATGGTGCATTTATGAGACCAAAAGTCATGACCATAAACTCATGATGGCCTTCATAAATTCTAAAAGTTATTTTATGGATAACCTCATCTCTGATCTAAATTTGATGATACCCAAAATGAAGATATGGTTTGGTAAAATAAACATCACCATGTAAGTCATCTAAAAAATCATCAATTTTTGTAATAACTAATTTATCTTTTATGGTGTAATTATTAAGTTATTTTTAGTTAGGGAACATCCTCAAAGTTTGATCATTTTTCTATACCATGACCACTAGGGATTGATATTTACATTAGATGTATCAGATAATACCTACCTCTAACATATTTAATACCATATTCTCAATTAGACTTTTCTAGGAATATGGATACTTGTATGGTTAGATGTTTAGTCTTTTACTACATGTAATTAGTATTATGACATGATCATTTTCTCTACTTGGTGGTAGGCCTTTTGACATTGTGATAAAAACTATTGGGTGGTCATCAAAAATTATTTTTAAAATGGGATGTGCAGACACACTTTTTGTTTGAACTTTTATTTAAAATAACCATGTTAAAAATCCTTCAACCTCTTTTTTTAATAATATTTATCATTTTATGTGGACTAACCATTTAGGTATACTTTTATCGTAATGCCTTAGGTTAAATTTTCTACATTTAGAATGAAATTACATGAACAATTACAACAAATTCATCTCTATTTTTTGTAAAGTTTGGATCCATTTTACTCATAAAATAATGTCATCCCCACCCATGGTAATATAAAACATAAAATAATTAATTAGGTAGCCCCACATGGAAATATTAATAGCATGTAATTTTATATAATAATTGACTATGACATAATATGCAATCATGACTTAAAATTCTATATCTTGATAAATAAATGAATTCAAACGACTAGCCAATTTACTATTTATGGAGTTATGTGTACTTCATAGGTCTAACAACATTGTAAAATTCTATTTATTGATGAATCTAACCACATTAATAATTTTAAAGTGAATGAAAGGAGATATTAGGGTGTGAATATTCATGTTCCTCATATGGTTTTTCCATATCATCACTTCAGGCCTCATCATCTTATTCATCTTGATTGGCTCCTTCAATGTATAATAATTTATTTTTGACACATTTATTCCATTTTCTCCACTTGATGTCACATACAAAAAATAACCCTTTGGCATGCTTATCTTCAATTTTATTATGGGTCAATTTTTTAGGTTACATAAATGATGGTGCTAAGAAACTTAATTCATGAGCACAAGTGAAATCCCTTGTTTTGACCAAATATTTTTTCATTGTCTAGGGTGTGAATGGTATGGATTTAGAAACTAATTCTAGATTAAACATGTCAACCTCATGTTGGATGTTATACTTGATCCCACCAAGAACAAGTCATCCATGTTATTCTCATTGATGTCATCCATGCATAAGGATATATTCTGCAATTGTTGAATATAATCCTTAACAATAACTATTTATCACAACTTTGTTAACTTAATAAAGTATTTTTCTAAGATGTTGTGATAATTCATCTATATCCCCTAAGTGAACACTAACCAATAAATAAGAGTTGCCTTATTTCTATTTTTATCATAGAACCACCTATACCACACAAACTACTCATGTTATAGATAGAGATATGTCATTATCATAATTTTAACACATGTGATTTGATGTATATAAAATAAATAATATATTTCACTAAACTAAGTGAGTGGATCCTTACCATAAAAATTGTGCACTTAAACTTTTTTAAATATGTACTTTGAACCAGTATTGATGTTGTGATTATTTAGATTGGGATAACTCTATTGGAGTAGTGGAGGATTATTTTATGGATGTTGAGATACAATAGTGGTCAAATACTCACTCAAAGTTCACAATTGATTCTTCATAAAATAAATTTCCATTTTACTACATTGATATAATCCTTACTCATAATGATTTGTAAATTTTACTAAATTCATTGAGCCACCTTATAAAATTATGGATTTAAAGTTTTAGACTCCATGTCATCCCTATGAGGAGTTTTTGGAGTGTCTTGACATTACCAAGTCCATGGGTGTTAATAACAACCATTCACAACCCTAGGATAGAGGGTTTTAGGCATGAATAAAGTGTACCAATAGATTATACTATTATAATCATTTCACTAAGATGAATCTAATTATTGCTAATTTTCACAAGGGTGGGAAAACATCCTAACTTTTTTTATAAAAAAATATTTTAACAATACTATAGTGGTGAAGAATAAAATTATTTATATATTTCAAGTTATGTTTTTTTATCCTTCATCTCTTCAAACTTATGAAAACCATATCCAAAAATAATGCCACAAAAACTATCCAAAATTGATGATATGATTCCATTGTAATAAAATTAATTATAAGTTTCACAATAATGGAATAATATATCTAAAAATTAAGAGTAAAATAATCATATCCACTTGAATAATTAACAAAAGAGAAAAATACTTATTAATTATGACTGAATATCACTTCAAGGGGGAAACCTACAAAATAATTCAATAAGATTATAATTCACACTATTTTGATAAAATATTAGCCACTACCTCCTACATATACTCAACTTAAACATTTTTATTCCATATTTTGACCAAATTAATAACATAATTAATGCAATAAGATAATATGAAAGATATGTAAGGTATAGTATGGACACACATATCCATAGAATTCTTGTTGGTTATATTCTATGTATGATATATAAAGTCCATAATATCTCTTTAAGGCTACTCTAGATACAAAATATATATGTACCTTATTGTTTCTCCTATTAAAAATGTCATTGGTGTATTTACCAATAGTAAATAAGCTATGAAGTACATAAATGCAAAGGAATACCTTTGATTTTGTGGATACTTTGTATAGTCAAGATGTTTTTATGACAAGGAGGTTATCTATATACTCCAAATCATGTAGAGGTAGGTCATCATCATCATTATATGGTCAGAATTTGTACTTCTACATAAACTCATTCAATAATACTAAAACTTATTTCCTAGTGTATTTTGATCAAATTCAATGTCATTGAATTCCTCTTGGTTACCAAAAAAATATTTCCACAATAGAGATCCTATATTCAACTATCATTTATATATCTTCTTGAGTCCTGTATTTTATTATTCACTTTAAAATTTATAAAGTAGAGGGGTATATATTCTCAATTCTTACTTATTTTTAAAATGGCATTGAATTAGTTTGGGATGAAGGATATAGACTATAAGTTTTGAATTAATTTCCATGATATTTTTTTAATGATAATTTATTATAGAGATATGGTCCATTTCACTTGTCTTTCCATTTGATTATATTTTTTATGGCATACACTTTCTTGGGGATTTGATCAACACATGTTAGCTTGCCATTAATTTTAGAAGCTTAGTCACCATTATTTAGATTTAATACATCTATCAACCTTTTATATATGTCATGATAACATTTACCTATGATCATATTTACATTTATTTAAAAAATTAACCTTTTAATTAATTACTTTCTCAATTTTAATCAAAAAATTATAAAATGACAAGTGAATAGTAGAGCTTAAGATTTGGTATGTTAAGGGCCTAAATTCATTTCATATCTTAATGGGGACAACATATATAATTATTTATAAAAACTTGATCCTTATTTGAATCTTTATAAATGGGGTGTGTTGGTCATAATAAATGGTAACTTGATTGGATAATACTTTTGAGAATCTAAATTTTTTGGTTTAAATATCATACATATTTTTGAACATTATAAGAAATCAATTAACAAATTAAAGAGCTAAAAGAGACTTTAGCATAACCATGAAACATAATAACCCTTTCTACTTTTTTATATTGTGTGTGATTATGTGAAGTTTATTTCCCCATTGTTATGAGAGTTTAAAAAAAATAATCAAATTATAACATATCTCTGTCATATCTCTCAAGTTATTTTACCTTTTAAATATGAATATATGGGAAGTTGGGAATTTTTCTAATTATATCCAAGCATTCATATCCCTAATATAGATACCATTAGTTACACTTTAATCATTATTCTATTTAATTTATTTACTTCCATCTATATTTTCATAGTCCTAATAGAGATTACTTAAATCACCATCATTCCATGAAATATATTTTATTTATTTATTTATTTTTATTATAATTCTTTTTAAACTTTGAATAAGTGTTGAGAAACACCATAAGATGGGTGTATAGACTGAATTTCATTATAAATCAAGTATTTACCTCATAATTTGTGTTTATTAATGTTTATTATCTCTAAAATAAGTTTTAAGTGTGTATATGTGAAACTTATCTTTCAAAATGA
The DNA here is from genome assembly GCA_037957365.1 of Torreya grandis. Lineage (NCBI taxonomy): Eukaryota > Viridiplantae > Streptophyta > Pinopsida > Cupressales > Taxaceae > Torreya > Torreya grandis. The sequence continues at coordinate 482,579 of JARHVA010007482.1, read as the reverse complement.
GAAGTCTTTCTAAAATTTACATGAAAATATCAAATAACTTCCAAAAATTTGAAATGGATGGGCTGGGCAGCAAACAGAATTTGAAAGCAATGGGTGGCAAGCAAGAGTTTCCAGAATTTGAAAGTGATGGGCAGCAAGCAAAAGGCACCCTCTCAGACTTGGAAACCAATGGAATGCAGGTATGTGGCAAATTGGTAGTGGAAAACCAAGCTAGAGGAATAGATCCTGGAGGATCAGTAGGAGGAATTGAAAAGAATGTAGGGTCTAATAAAAATAATGGTAAACCTTCGAGCGAATCTGACCCTTTTTGGGGGATCTGTGCACCCCAATGGGATCCTCTTCCTACTGTGGGGGGGAAAGAGCCTGAAAAGGAGAAAGAAAAGGTTGATTTTAATAAGGAAAATTCCCTAGAAGTGCTGAAGGCAGAGCATTCAGAACAGAGGAAGTGGTCATCTCTGTTTAGCAAGAAACCCAATGGAAAATCTCATTTCCCACTGGTGAATGCTAAGTCTTGCTAGGAAAAAGGTGAGTTTCAAATTTTTACTCCAGATCCTCTAATAGATTTTACTGTGTCTTCTATGGATTTCACTCTAGTGGGTAAATTCCTAGGATCAAGACCAGATCTTGAATCTCTTATAAAAATGGTTAAAAGGAAATGGGTTATTAGAGGAGAGGTAGATATGGCTCCAATGTTGAATGGTTTCTTCTTGTTTACATTCAATTGTAAGGAAGACATGAATATGGTTCTGTGTGGAGGACCGTGGTCTTTCGGTAAATGCTTTCTCACTGTTAAAATTTGGGAGCCTAATATGGATCTCTCATATTCATTTTTCTTATCCACTCCCATTTGGATAAGACTTCCTAGCCTCCCGTTAGAATTTTGGCATGAGGACATTTTTAAAGGAATTGCCAGTTCTCTTAGGGAACTTGTGGCAGTGGATATTACAACAGCTACCAGATCCAAACTTCAGAGTGCCAGAATTTATGTTAAAATGGTAGACTTGAATCATCTTCCAAAAAAAGTGGATCTAATATCAAAGTTTGGTAAGAAAACTCAAAGGATATTTTATAAAAACTTGCCCAAATCCTGTTATGCTTGTAAGAAATAGGGGCATCTAGTCAGAAACTGCCCTTACAAAAGTAAAAATCACTCTAGTAGTGTTCTGGAAGGGAGTAAGACCAAGATGCAGCAAAGGAAAGTTTGGAAACCCAAAGCAGATTATCGACAAGAACAATAGAATAACGAAGATGTTAAAGGTCTACAAGCTGAGGTGGAAAAAGAACCTTCTTCTCAAGATCCTAATGTCAAACATACTGAAGTGGATAAAGAGCTTCCTCTTGAGGAAGAATATTCGGTGAAAGAAGGTTATGGGCTGAAACCAAAATCCATAATACCTATACAAATAATAGAAGACTTGATAGATCTATCAAACCAAATTGTTTCCTACCAAAGGATAGAAGATCGATGGAGAGATGTTGTTGATAAAACTATGGTAGAGGGAGGTGAATTCTTGGCTGAAGATGGAAAACATTTAGAGGAAGGAGGCCTTCTTTTTTCTCAGTCTAAGGAGATTCTGGATGATAATGAATCCCCTGTGAAAGAGCCTCCTGTGAATGATAATGGAGAAAACTCAAAGCAAATTCCAAACCAAAGAAAAAGGGCTGAAAAGAAGACCAATACCAAGGGGGTAGAAACAAGAAGCAGCAGAAAAGATCAGCATACTAAGGCGAAACATGTTGCTTCTAATCTGGTTAAAAATGGAAAAAGAGATGAACAGCATTTTAAGGTTAAACCAGATGTTGGTTCACTTGACAAACCAGGAAGAAGATCCATTAGGAAAACTAGAGAGCTAGAAAGTAGGCAGAATATTGCTGATGGCAGGCAGGCAACTATTCTAGATTTTACCCCTAAAAGATAGATATTTGATCTTTATTTGGGACTTTAGGGGGATGATTACAAACTATTTTCTGAGGTTGTCTTTGTATAACCTGTTCTTGTTGCTACTTCTTAGTAGGTTTAAGGATTGCTTATCCTGATGCATGGTAAAGCTTTATCTTTTTTTACTGTTTTAGGGTTTTGGGGTCCCTTCAAAACCTATTTTTACCTTAATCTAAAACTTCCAAAAATTTGATAATATTGTTTGATTCCTATAAATAATTTCCATCTAATTGTTATACATACTATAATTATAGGACTCAATTACATCATGGGTAACTCTATGAATATCCATAAGTATAAACAATGGCCTTTTGTAAAGAATTTTTGAAAGCTATCTGTAAGTGGTCACACTAACATTATTTATAAACTAGGAAGGTGAGAAATCTAATATAATAAATCATGAAATATAATTTAATAAAGTATGAAATATAATCGAAAAGAGTATTAAATCTAGTCTAATAAAATATGAAATATACTCTACGAATGCAAGTAGTGTAATCTAATCCTATTACTAAACAAGAATTCATAGTTACTCTAAGATGTTCATAGTTAGATCAAACATAAAATAGTTTTTTAAGAACTTCCCATTAACTATAAAATTCAAATCATTACCTTATATATATTTTAATTGAAAGGCATTATTACCCAAAACTTTATAAATTTGGTATGGTCCAATCCATAATGGAGTGAACTTTTCATGTTGTCCTTTCTTATCATGTGCTTTGTCCCAAAGGATGACGAAGCCTAAAATTGTGAAAAATTAACTTTTGATATTTTATCAAACCATCTCTTAACAACATTTTTATGTTTTTTTGAAATTATATAAGGCTTTTATTCTTTCATCTTCTATTTGAATAATGTCTAGTATCTATATAAGACTGGTTGACCTACTCAATGGAGATGCATGCATTAACATATGTAATCAACTAAATGATTCCTTTTCCTCATACCATTTTGTAGGTATAATTTGGAGATTAAAATCTTAAAATATATAGATCCACATCCCTCTTCATTCACCTAAATTATTATTTCCATATGTATGTTTGAAAATTGAGTGTCAGACAATGGTATATATCTTGTTGCATAGGATATAATGCCTAAATGCTTTCAAAACATTAGCTAAACCATATTTTTATTTGTGAGTCATGTAATATTCCAATTATGCATATTTCATATTAGTTATAATTAAAGAATTAGTATGTTCACTATCATCAACCTTTTGAGTATCATTGTTATAGTGTGTTCTGATGTTAATGAATAAATGAATAATCCTTGTTAAAATTTGGGGTAATTAGAATTAGAACTTGAGTGATGGAATTTTTAATAGAATGAAATTATTAAATCACTTTAGTTTTACATTACACCTTTTCATCCTATTTCAATAGAGTATTTAATTGCTATAAAATTTCTATAAACCCAAAAATGAATTTTTGAATAAAATTTATCTTACCAAATAAATATTTGAGTTTATTTTTACTATTAGGATATGGAACTTCTAAAATAGATTAAACTATTTTATGGTGAATATAAATACCTTATTTGGTGATAACATGACCTAATAACTTACCTTCTATGACTCCAATTTTTTTTTATTGAACAAGATTCTATAATTTCTACATCTATAAAATGCTCTCTATAAGTAGGCCACATGATCCATAATATCATTGAAAAATACAATCAATTCATCCATGTAAGTAATGAGGTACTTATGAATGATTCATTAAAACATGAAATATATGGAAAACTTAAATTTATCACATGATTATAAAATGGAATAGGAGGATGCATACTCATGAAATTAATGATTTTTGTCTTTGACTTCTTTTGTCTATGACCTTCAACCTATGATAATCCTATAATTTTGCATAACTTACTCTAGAGAATATTTTTCCCTGGTCTAAAAAATATCCTTCCTTGTAACTTTGATCTACCATTATCCTATAAATTTTATATTGATACTCTACTTTACTTTTTATCAATGCTCTATTCCATATATTCTACTTCCACATATTTATGTTCATCTTTCTTTGGCCCTTTCATTCCTTGCTCTACATACTCTCTGAATTCTCCAATTTCTTTAAATTATTTAGCCTCTCTCTAGACTCACCTCTCGTATAAATCCTCTATATTACTCCTAATCCTATTCACATTTACATTTCTATTATAATGTTTATTCCACATTCTTTATTTTCATAGCTCTCTTTCCAATCCCATAATTTTCTTCTCAGTATATTTTTCCATGTCCTCTATATTTTGGGTTTAGGTTAAATTTTATGTACTCACCTCATCATCATTAATTCATACATTGTATGCACCCCCATAATTCCTAAAATTACTACTCCATGTTGGTATGGGTTTAAACCATGGCATTTTAAATAACTGATCAAGATAAGAATAGGTAGTCATTAGAGAAACTTTCATTAGATGCCTCTCTCAAATAGATACTACATAACATAAAAAACCATATATCCTTATATAAAAAATCATATAATATATCTCTAAATTGTATTTTTTATCTAATTATCTATCACATGAGTCCATTTTGTGTCTAATGTTTACAGGTTTTCTAGTTTTCTTTTATCTAAGATAAAAATTTTGTCCTCCTTATCCAAAAATAATAGTATTTTAATCTTGGTAACCATGCAGTTAATAGTCCAACAAATTCAAACAAAAAAGACTCATATATTTCACTTTAAATATTATCATGAATAATTTTTTTTATACAACTCCCTATTCTACTTGACTCTTCCTCTATTAAATTGTGAATTTGTTCATCGAGCCATCTCTCCAAGTCTTTCTATCCTAGTAGACACCACAACATGTTTTAATATTACATCCTCATCACACCATTTTAGTAAATATTTCAATAAAACCCATCAAAACATGATAATACATGGATATTATTACTAAGTCATAATACAAGTATTATGCATACATAATCACATATTGGACCAAGCTAATCCTTAGTTAAATGTGATGTATTTATGCATGAGAATGTATTATCAATAGATACAAAACATTTAGTATTAATTTACATGATTAAACATATTTAGAAAAAAATAAAATTCATTTTATGTAAAACAATAATAAAATACTTTTGGGAAAAACAATTTACAATTCTACATTTATCTCTATCACCTCAAAACTCCTTTATAATAAAATTGAGCATTATATAAAGAGTTTTTCAAGTTACTCTCACTTCATATCTAACATTTCACCAAAAAAAAAAAGAAATAATATTTACCATGCTTTCATGTGTTGAATACATACTAAAAGTGATACAAAATATAAAATAATGTGAGTCACATGCATGTCTATCAATTATAGTCTATGATTTTGTAGCCCTATTTACTACTAACACAAAAAATAGAAATCAAGACTTAATCATGACATGATTAATAGATTAAACTATTTATATAGGTTATATACCATATTATTTTTATACACACGTTGATTTAATGGTATATTATTATGATGAAAGATATATAATTTAAACATGAATATGTAGATGTTATAATTTATTCTACCTAGTGGCCATTATCATAATATAGGTTATATCTTCTTGTAGCTTTTGATCATGTTGAGCTATATAAATTTATTACACATGTATTTATAGTTATTAATATATTATATAATGATACATATATATGTTAGTATAATATTATATGACATGGATACTTATGGATGATGTAGACTAGTCTTACTTTTTCTATGTTTCATTTTTACCTTTAATCTGTTACATGATATATTATTTTGTTCTTGATCATTGTGTGTGGAACTTAAGAATTATTTTATGTTAAAAATTTATTTCATTTTAACATGTCTCTTGGCCTTATATTTTGTGACATATTCATGTCCCTTATGTACATCCCTTGGCCTTATGTGTGGCACTAACTCCTAAGTTTATTAAGATTGTTGCACTTGTTGAACTTGCTAAAATTGAGTGTGTCATGATTCATATCATGAAATATTAGAGAGTATTTATATTGAATAATAATTTTATTCTATACTTTATTGATACAACTATACTAATTTACACTTATATGTCCTACATTACATATGTTACATGCATTCTTTGATTGACATATATATTAATATGATGACATATTTTCTACATGTTTATGATTATACATGATTTTGCATTTTACATGAAATGATACAGTTAAATGTTATTTTGAGATGAGTGACTTAAAAGACATATATTTCATCTCAAAAAGATGCATTTTAGTGGTTTTTTCATATAGACATAAGTTTCCATGAATATAAAATAATGTCATAGTATTGATTTTAGAGATTAAAAATGCATACGATATCAAAAGGTTTTATTACATGATAGATATTTACACATCATAAAATATTATGGTGGCATATGTCATGCATATTTTCTTAATTTACATATAATTTAGTATAGATTTATACACACTTGGGTGCATTTTCATGGGAATATTTTTATAATTTACAAGAACATTAATTATATATTTCCACATACACATGAATTTGAGATACAAGTTCTCAAATTTATCATATAAAACTATAGAATCTATATCAGTTGGTATAAATTCATTAGAAAATGATACTAATTCATGCACATAAGCAAACTTTTGGATTCATGATGCATGATAGTTTTTCATGCACATAAATAAATATATAGTTTACATATGAATTATAAATTATTGTGATTCCACCTCACACTTATCAAATTTAAGATCATGATGGGGGAATGAATACTATTCATTGTATTTTTATGCACAATTATTTTGAATTGAGTTAACTTGAGTGAAACTATAAAATAAAATTTTTGGTCATGATAGGGCCATGAAAACTTTTCATTCCATTTTTATCATACATTTTGTTTTTCCTATAGTGAGATTGAGTGAGATATAGTAAGACTATACAATTTAATTTATAATCCATATATATTGGTTGATTCATTTTTTAATTTTAAAAAACCCATTGTGTCGTTCCTTTGGGTTATTATATAATGTAATTCTCAAAAAAATTGTAAGAGTTGGGACATGTTTTATTCCAAACCTAATGGCCTACATAGTTGTTACAATTTTGGTCACAATGAACCCAAATCTCCATGTGATTTAACAAGGAATCACAAGTTATCCAATGCTGCAATAAGAAAGTGTCCTTGCCAACAAGTTACAAGGAAAACATGGTACTACTTCCTTACTATTTATTTTATTAAATTTAAGTTCAAATTAAAATTTTAAATCCATGGATATTGAATACTACATGTTGGTTGTAGTTTTTGTTTTTGATTATCAGAAGAGTCAAGAGATTCATTTCCCTTTATATGTTTTTCATGATGTTTGTCAAGTGGAGCATATAGAAGGGATGCAATATTTTTTCTATCACTATGATTTATATTGTAGAGGAGATAAAGATGGATTTTTTAGATGAACACATTATATTTTTGAAGTTAATTAACATGTTTTAAAGTGAGTTTTATATAATTTTTTCACCTCAAGATATTGATTTTTGGATAGACTTTGTAGTTGGGGTTGAGTTAACATCTAGAAAGACATATCAGATGACCACACCTGGGCATTATGATAAAAACATGGATATAATTTATTTTATAATGTATGTGTGAATAATATAAATTAATTATGGGTGGAACCTATTATATTAATAAATAAGGATGGATCCCTTCATTATTGTCTTGATTATTGCTAACTCAGCAAGACATAATAGGAAAGCAATACCCACTAGCTAGGATTGATAACTTATTAGATAACATGTGGGGAGACATAGTGAATATAAAGATAGATATAAATATATGAAGTGATAATTTGTAGATTTTATAAGAATAAATTCATAATACCATGTTTCAAACATAATATATTAATTATTATTTACATTTGTACCTTTTGGTTTGAAAAATACCATGAGAGTATTCATGAGCCTCATGAATAGAGTTTTATGCACATTTATAGACCACATACTTTTATTATTTATCAATGACATATTTATTTATTCATGGAATGAGAAGAAACTTGAGTATCACCTATGATAGGTTATTCAAGTTTAGAAAGAAAACCATTTTTATGAAAACTTGGGAAAGTGTTCTTTTCCACTGCCAGAGGTGAAATATCTTGGGAACATTATTTATAGGGAGTGGGTCTCGTTATACCCCTATAAAATTTGTATATTAAGTGGGTGACACCTAAAAATTCCATGAAGGTAGTTATATTGATGGGTTTTGTAGTCTACTATTGTCAATTAATAATTGTTCTAATATTAAAAGCCCCATCATAGTCTTATAGAGGAAAGGGAATAATTTTGGCTAGAAAGAGGAGTGTGAACATGCATTTAAATTGTTAAAGCAGAATCTCACTTGTGTACCCATATTTATGTACTTGATTTAATTGAATATTTACTCATCTAAAATGATTCCTCCTTTATTCATTTAGGATACATCTTCATATAGGGTGGTAAGGTAATTTCCTATAAGTCTAAGAAACTCAATGAGTACAAGATGTTATATCTAAAACATGAACTTGATTTTTTATCCATAGTGAATTATTATTTTTGATAGAATCCATTTTATTGGTCATAATTTTGTGTTGAGCATAGATCACTTGAGCTTGTAAGACATTTTCAACTAGCCTAACCATAATGAGCACCAATTTTTTGGATGGAACATTTTTATGAGTATTAATATGATATATTGTACATTAATGAAAAGGAAAAAATGGATGTATATTATTTGAGAAAGAGATGCCATGAGTTTGTAGTGATGAGGCTATCTATAGATTTATAAATCTCAATAATTTAGTACCTTCTTGGTGATAGTTTATACCAAGAAGTGTGGAAAATGCTAGGTTTAGAGATGACCATGAATGGAAATTATGTGGGCTATAAAATTTTGGTAGATGATATTTTTTCACATGGGTAATATTTTTATTCCAAAATAAACTTACTTTTCAAGTTTTTTTAATCAGAGAATCATCAACAAAATTACTTAGAACACCCTAGAGTGAAGAGTATGCCTGTAAAGTTGATAAAATTATATCATTGGGTTGGTTTGTGATGGAGATTTTTAGACTTCATAGCTTGATGCCTTGAGTGATAGAGACTCAAGGAAAAGAATCAATATCCTTAAAGTTTTTATACCCCCATGATATTATATAATGTAAATGGGAAACCATCCCCCATGGAATTCATTATTGAACTACGTACCTCATCCTACCATCATGATGCAATTATGGTGAATGTGGAATTTTTTTAATAAAAGTTAGCTCACTTTTATCCACTAAATACCACTTATAACACCACATTAATAGAAATATTTTTATTGGATGACATAGTTTTATTTCAAGGTCCTCCATTTAATATTATCTCTAATTTAGATCATATTTACATGTCTAACTTTTGGACCACTCTATAGGAAGCACTAGATTCTTAGGTAAATTTTATTACTTCCTACCATATTGAGATTGATGCAGAGACAAAAATAGTCAACTAAGTTTTATCTTACACACTTTTCATATAATTAATGGATATGTAGTACCGTTAGGAGGATTACTTAATGTAGTGTAAATTTTGTATTAAAAATCTATCATTATTTGATAAAAATGACACCCTATAAGGAGATAAACGGTAGAGATTGCAAGTCCCATTTGAGTTTGGATCATATTGAGGATATATTATTCATTGGTACTGATACTTTATAGTAAATGGAACAACACTTTGATTAGATTCAAGAATACTTTTATGAGTTATGGGAGGGGTAGAAGAAATATGTAGATGAGAAGAGGAAAAATTGATAATTCAAATTAGGTAATAAAGTGTTATTTAGAGAGAGACCCCAAAAATACATATTCCTTATGGAATTTATTTAAATGAAACCTAATTTTTTTAGACCATTTGAGATCTTAGAGACCATCGACCTATACCTTATTATCTAGCACTGCAACCTAGACTATCACATGTTCATGACATGTTCCCTATTTATGTATTTCATAGATGTATACTTTGAATTAACCATGTTATATATTAAATATAATTGTAGGTAGATAAAAATATGAGTTTACATTTAGTCCTTATGGATTCTAAAGTGAAAGATGATAGGCATTCAAGTTTAAGAGTAGGACTAGGTTAGAGTCAGATGGGATCGATATGATGAGATAATTACAACATAGGAGTATGAAACACCTTAAAGGCATAATAAACCCACATATGTCAATGATTTATAACAAGAATTATGCATAAGGAGTTAGGGATATGAATCTCAATTTTCATAGTGCTAGTTTTGATTTTTTTATTATGTTGAATCTATCTTGATGAGGTGTTCTCTATATATTATTTATAGCATGAAATGCTTAATTTTATAGTATGACTATGAAAGTGGTTTCTATGTACACAAAATTGTTATTTTTTTTACATCATTATTATTCACGTGTTAGTTGTATATTATTTCAGTTTTACATTGGCATTCATATTATTTTAACTTACTAGTAGAGATAGTACTTCTTTATCATGTGATTTGAGTATATGGATGTTAGGATGTTGACATGTTAATATTATCTCATGTATATTATTGAGATGTTTAATTTTAGGGTAATTTTTATGTATGCCTTATGTGTGGATACATGTTACTATATTATGCATGGGAATACAAATTGCATTAGATGAATAGTGTCATTCACAACATCCTTAATTAAAATATAATCCTAGTTTTGTTTTGTTAACTAGTTTTATGTCTTTGAATTTTTGGGTGAAATTTGTAATATTCACAATAATTTTCCATACCTTAGAAGTTATTATAACCCTACCATGAGTCATAAATGAATAATAATCCTATTTAATCTGCCACATGCCAAAAAAACTCTGATGTAAAAATAAACCCATGTTTTCAAGGTAATAAAAGGTGGAAAATATATATTTTAGGTGTATTTAAGGTCCTTTGACCAAAGGGAGGGATTTGGACCTTTTTGGTAACATTAAAATTTAAATTAGGATAAGCCATCTAACCATTTATGGCATGGGTAGAGATAAATTAATAACCATGGTTGAGCCTTGATTGCCAACATGGGTTTGTAAGAGAAGTTATTACTCAATAAGACTTTTGATGGAAGGGCCAAGGAAATGGAAGGGACAAATTTCACCTTTTAATTTTACATATTTTTTTAGTTATTTATAAATGATAGGATTTAAATACTTTCTTAGAGGAAATTTTTTTTCATTATTATCATTTTTAGAGTTGAAATTAAGCTTAAGGAGGAGGAAAAATATTGAAGTAGAGGAGGATTCCTATATAAATAATCTTATAGGAGGATTTATTGGTGAACATAAAGTGTAATAACAAAGGAAGGTTACCCAAACATCACCAATGAAATTATTTTTATTCTTTCATTATAAAATTTATTATTCCCTTCTTGTTTGAGAGTGTTTAATGTGTTGAATTTATATTTTCCACTTTTATTAATTATTTTCCATGGTTGGGCATATGACCACCATGTTATTTTTATCCTTTTGAGGGAATGCACATGAAAATATCCATACTCTTCTTCTTCTTATTTTTTAAATATTATTTAATTTAAATAGTATCATTATGCTACCTAAATGGGCTTAGCTTATATGTTTAATGCAATCTTTCTTTGAATAGGATTTGGGCCTAGGAGCTATGTTCCAAATTATTCCTACATGGATTAGTTAAATGGGATTTAGTAAAAATGAGAGGAAAAGTTTCTAAATTACTCTAATGATAATCTAAAAATTTCTAGTTGTGTAGATGCATCAAAAATTCATCCTTATGCCACCCCATTGAGTGGAGAGTACTAATTCTCATCCATAATGGGTAATTCATGAGCCTTGCTAAATAATGAGATCTTATGGTAGACATTTATTATCAAATAAATTATATTTTTTTGTTCTTAATATGGTTTTATTTGATATTTATTGGGATAAAATAAGAGTCATGTTGATTATATCAAATATTGATGTGATGAGCCAACTAGTTATGTTTTTCACTTTCCCTTAGCCACACTTTAAATTGCCTCAATATGTTTTTACTACTTAAGATTGGATATGGGAGTCCTTGGTTTAGGGTTTTCATAGTTAAGCCACCTAATGATGATATTATTGTATAGTAGGTGATACACACCTTATTTTTTCCTTATGGGACACTTTGAGTTGAGATTTGAATATTTGTGTTCACTTTTTCCTTCTAAATTTTGATAGTTAACTAAAGGAATCTACTAAAGATGTAATTTGTTTATTTAGATATTTTGAGAAAGAGAAAGAGAATGTAAATTAATTGAATTTAAAATAATTTCAATGCTAATTCTCATACCTTATTGAAAGAATGAAAAAATGTAATTTATAAATTTTTATTTTTAAATGGATCATTTGATGTGAAAATGTTAATGTGAAATAATATGTTGTTATAGTTATGTAAATTGTGTTAATAAAAGTATTTCATTTTAATCTAAGTGTTAAAAATGGCATGAAACTCTTAGGTCATAAAATGGATAGTTAGATTTACATATATTTTTTATATAATCCAAACTCACATAAATATCATAAAACTCACATAAATATCCCAAAACTATCATTACTATATATTGGACTCTGTAACAATTCTATAATATTTCACTAATATTTTCCCCTAATTCCTATTAGAAAATGGGATAAATTTATGTAGTTATATCACATGTGAAACAAGTCCAAATTATGCCTAAAATAATTTTATAGAAACTTTATTTCTTATAATTTGGTGTCATCATTGATCATCAAGCCAATTTCCCACTTCAACAAATAATTTAAGCCCAAATACTTTGTTCATACAAATTCATCAAGATAACTACTAATTTTATCCTAAATCATGATAACGTATCCTTAATTCATAAAACATATTACATCATGATATCAAGATTAATGAAAATATTCTGAATCAATTGGTTACTTTAATAATGTCACCTTGGTTCAATTAAATTGAATGATCAATAAGGAGGGAACATTAAAAAGATGATGACATCATTCTTAATCACATTTAATTACCATATTAACTTTTATTATCTAATTAACATCTTCCTAATGGGAAAATACATGTATTTTGGAAAATACTTATTTTCATAAATCAAATATATTAATTTACCACATCATCCACCCTCATAGTAATTAAATATCGTTAAATTTGTGACTTTTTCAAATAAAAATTTAATTCAAAAGGAAGGTGTGAAAGCAAGGTAAAAAATTAATCCCTATACAAATCACACTCAATCCCAATAAAATGACTTGTCTTACATCTTCCATGTCATAACATTATAATACCATTTTCCATTGTAGGACTGATTCTCCACCCTTGATCTCCATCTAAGATTAACAGTCACAATTAACCCTAAAAATATATAAATAGAAGGGCCCCCTTACATTACTCATAAAATTTCAAGTGATAATGAATTGATAATAAATATTCATACATAAAATTTAATTCTCATCATATTTCATCATCTAAATGATTAATTATGTAATGGGAGGTGTCACTAGATTTCCCATGTGCCATGTGCATGTATTTACAACCAAATCCTTTGATCAACAGCCAATCCAAGGAATTAGATTATTTATCTTGGTAATAATAAAAGGTATAACATTTAATTTTAGTCCTTTCTTAAGATTGCTCTTCTGAGGTATATTAGTTGTGGATTTTTTCTAGTAGCTTTCATGTGCTTTTGTTTTGTATTACACTAACAATTTTATTCACTAAAAAATTTCCTATTTATATATAAATATGGCATGCCTAATGGGACCAAAATAAACAACCAACTTTGATATTTCCTAATAATATTATTATCTCAAAATTCAATAAAAATTCTAGGTAAAAATTCCCACATTTCCTTTAAAAAATTTCAAATATTCATTCCCATAATCGTTGCAAAAATTATATGTATAGTAGTAGAGACATGAGCAAAAGTGGTAGATTTTTTTGCATAGTGGAAAAAATGTAAACTATATTTAGAACCAAAATTTATTATTTATTAATGAAAATAACCCCATAAATATTGGAAACATATTGTAATTATAAAAATCATGTTTATATTAATGAAAATGTTCTTTGTCTATCTAACTCTATTTTTAGGGATCATTAGGAAAAAATTATTTTTTGGAAAAAACATGGTGTACTTAGGAAATATAATTTATATTTTTAGACTTTCTATTTTTAAGGTTTGGTAAAAACATTACTTACTTCAAAACATAATTTCCATTTCCTAAATTTTTATTTTGGAGCTTTAGTGGGAACATTCCTCAGTTTAGTGGAAATGTGTTAAATTTCAACAAAAAAAAATTATTTCTTTTTTTTGGTTTATATTTTTAAATTATTGGTATAAACATGTTTATTTTAGAAAAAAACATTTTTAATAATAGTGGAATAATTCCCTGATTAGCAAAAATGTGGTATCTATTTTCTAATTTTTAATGTTCTGTAGATCAATAGAATCACCTTGTATATCAGTCAAATCATCCTTCACATTGTAAGAATAACTAACTCTTTGAAATCTATCACACTTTTATGTTTTATTTGCATGTTAGAGGCCAAACATAAGAATAATAATTTATTTACTTGTAGCTTCTCACCCATCAAATAAAAAATAAGCAAATAATCATTTATAGTAGTATATTTTAGTGCTTTAAAAAGAATACACAATTCAAATTTCATGTATTTAAATGAACAATTTACTTTTTTTATTATGTGTCTTTGTGTGTGATATCTAGAGTATGTATGCTCTCCCTTTACCTACTTTTTGGATTTTAGGTTATCAAAATCATTTTAGTTGTCTTCCCCATCTATAAGTGCAATCTATGCATGATTTTATCTTTCCCTTTATGGGACCATGAAGATCATAAATAGACAAACTTACTTTTTACATTTTGGATATGAAACTTGGACCTTGATCCCCACACATAAATACTTAAGGTGTGATGACTAGGATTTCATACCATAATGTATGGACTAACATCATGTTTTGGTAAGGTATAAAAATTAGAAAGGAACTATCATTGTTTTCTAAGTAGTTATGTGTTTTAATCACACCATAAATTAAGGAGATTAGCTCCAACACATATGCCCTAGTCAACACTCCTGATTTTTAAAAACACTCCACTAAAATATTATGGTTAGAGTGGTTGTGAATGGATAATACCCTTTCATGAATTCCACTATCACCCTCTTCCAATGACTTTGACCTCATTATAATATAAGATATATAGGGGATGCACTTAGTTGAGCCTATTTTTTCTTAGATTAAGACCATTCAATCATAAAGAACTATCTATGTAGGGAAAAAAATATTGAAGATTACTCACCACATAGACACCTATCAAGATTTCGTAGACCAATTTAAGCACCACTTTATGTGAGTATAAAAATGGGATGATTAGTTTCCATGCACACCTATTACTATTAGCATAAGGATTATTATTTACATGCTATTATTTGATTATTTTAGTACATGTATTTGTTTTTAAACCTATACACTTAAATCAAGTCCAAAATTACCCAATTTTAATTATTTCACATCAACCATGTCAATTATCTTAAATTATCTCTACTTTGACCACTTCCAAGTCAAACATCAATGTTCAAACTCAAACCAAAATAGATTTACCAAGTCTAACTTTTCCAAATTCAAACTTTGAATTGAAAATCTAGAAATTAAAAAGTTCAAATTTTCAAAGTCCAACATCAAAGTTAGAGGTCAAACCAAATTAAAAAGTTAAACCAAAATAAAAGTATCAAGTTAAATCAAAATTGAAATTAAAATATAGGTTCAAGTCAAAATTCAAATTTCAAGCTTTGATAAGTCAAAAATCAACTTAAGGCAAGTTCAATTAAATTAAAATTCAACATAAGTCAATATCAAACCAATTTCAAGTCAACTCTTAAGTCAAATTTCAATTTCCAATCCTGATTCAAGTTAAACCAAAGTCAAATTTCAAGTGTGAGTTTCCTTAAACAAAGTTGAAATCAAAGGTCAAATAATTTCAAGTTCCAAGGTCTACAACCAAATGTATAATTTTATAATAATAAAATCCAAAGACATACTTAAGATACATATCACAAATCCTTTTGAAAATAAGTTAAATTTTCAAACACACATTCTAAGTCAAACATTTTCAAAACATCCTTAAGACATAATCATGCATCCCCTTTTGACTTAAACATCACATTGAAATTTAATCAAGCATAATTTTTAATAAGATCAAGACTTATTAAAAAGTCCTAAAGTTAAGGTATTAAAAAAACTTGACTTTTTAAGAATCAAAAATCAAGAAGTAAACCTATATCAAAAATTGAAGCATCATATTTCATTCAAGGCATACAAGATGCAAATAAAGAAAACTTAACTAAACTTTTGATGTATAATCCAAAATTTAACATAAAATTAAATTGAATAAGTGACACATAAATTCATTATATGTATTTTAAATCAATTTAAAATTAATCAAACCTTGATTCAAAGATGAAGATCATAAACATGATTATATATACATGAAGTGGAGCTAATATATCCCTATATTTGATGATGATTTTAATTAAAACTTATTTCATTTTAAACAAAACAAATACTAATTAAATAACCCTCTAAACTCTAAGGAATGGGTGGATGAAAATACTCTCTAATTCGAAACCAACATTGATCCATTCAAAAAAAACCTAAGAGGAGACCAATTTGAACGAGTTTCTAACCAAAAAGATGAAGTCCTCTTGAGATTACTTGAGTTAGGTGATAATTTTCCTATGTGATATGCCCTATAAATATTACAATACCTTATTACTACACTAGAAGAGGATGTGTTAACAAAATGATGACATAAACCTTTATATAGTCATGATCAAAGTCAATATCACAATGCTATTCAAAATCCACATCCAAATCCTAAGTCCCTTATCAAAGGGAAAGATTCCATTGTGTAACCATGACCTTAGGATAATAATAAGGTTATGATTGATAAATTACAAAATGTGAGTAAAATTATTACTAATCTATCTTGTACTTTAAATATCATTCAATCCACCAATCAATAACAATAAATCATGGTTAGTCACCCATAATAAATCTTAGCCTATCAGTCATGGAAGAGCTTATTATATCCTTACTTCATGTAATTACATAAAGATCCAAACTATATAGAGAGATATTTATATTATAATCACACTCTGATATTATTCTATTACACTCTTTACAATAATAGTATGAAGCTTACATATTTATATGAATGTCTTTCATATAAAATGGAGATTTATTAACTCAATCTTAACAAAAAAACTATGGAAATAATGTTATCATTACTTAAAACAATATAAATCTCAACTAATATATTATAAATACTAACTTAACATACCTATTAGTGAATTATTACTCTCATAATTATTCACATTAAAAATCAATGTGAGTACTAACATTTCCTAACATCCCCCTAGGCCTTACATGATAATTTATGTTTTCATAGGACTTAATGAAAATAGAGAAGGAACACATAAGCCTCTCATCAACCATTAATTTTTGATAACACATCAATCAAATTAGTTTGGGAACTCTGAATAGGAACCATCTTCCATCAACCATTCACTAAGGGAACCTCATCAACCTATACAGTGTGGGAACTACAAATAAGAACCATATATTCAACTTTCACTCTTGCATCTCCTAAATATTTTTTTTATGCATTACACTATGTGGGAATTTAGGAAATACACCTCTTATTTTTCACACATATAAAAAAATAATAAAAAAATGTGCCAATATATCAGAAGTTCCCCTTCATTAGTGGCTAATGAGAGGTGTAGAAATCATCCATCCTCTAGTGCTTCTGACCTCCTTATTACTATTTACTCAGAAAATGTTATGTTGAGGCTCATATGTATGTCATTTTTGATAATGTAACCCCCCAAAAATGTGAAATAATTCCTAGGACGTTAGGGTCTCCTGATAATACAACCTTTTACAAGTAATTTTTAATAATTTAAATTTTTTTACAATGGACCCAAAAATATGTCAACACTAGACTCTTTGAAAAAAATGACAAACTTTATTAATTTTATCACTTTAAATTTTTTTAATGATATTAAAAAAATATGACCATACAAATGACTCAACTCTTGACTCATTTTTTATTTTGACACTTTTACCTAAAAATCAACTCTTAACATTAACACTTGAATGATATTTCTATTTTTTGGGATTTTGAGGACACATTAAAAAAATTATAACCTATTAAATCCATATAAAATGAAATTACATACTAATAAATATTCCATCAATGGTTCTATATATTTTTTTGACATGGATCAAACCACTCAATAGACATAAAATAAATCTCTTACACTATATGAGTTTTATCAAAATTTGACACATTAAAGAAACATGACCTGATCCCAAGTTTGCAATTAGAAAAAGAGAAAATTACACTCCATATACATGTAATAATGTAATATTAGAGGTAATGTGATGTATTAAGGTGTAAAGACTTCACCAAATCTCTTTAATAATGCCTTTGAAGAAATATTAAAGCTATAAACCATTGAGTAACTGACGTGAAGAAAATGTACATGGCTAAGTTATGTGCACAAGCTATTACATCTCTAGATTGAGAATGATTGGATTTCAATATTAGGTGGAGATGTTGAAACAATGTAAAATCATCTGGACCTATAGATTAGTACAAGTCTTTCAATGTAGAAGTATTATAAAATGTTGTCAAAGCATTTTTCATCTATAAATATGATTATTTACTATTATAAGTATGATGGACATCCTCCATGAAGATGTGGACATTAATGGACTAGGATAATCAATGATAAAGTTGAATTTTCAATTTCCATCTGTAAGAGAATTCATACATGCATAACCTTTCACTTGGGCTTATCATTACTAATTTTTTTTATCTTAGGATAATAAACATTGATTCATAAATGTGATGCATGAATTTTATAGATAATATTCCAAGATCCAATAGGTGTGAAATAGTAGATGCTATCAACACTTTTCCTTCTTGTTATTATAAAATGCAAGCAAATAAAATGTTTGTGAAAATGCATGATACAAATTTACAGTTATACACATAGTTTACAGATGTCACTAGTATTAGACTCTTACTTATCTACATGTGAATAGAAAACCACATATGAAAATAAATTACTCTACCAAATAGTAGAATGTCTAGTCTAATGTCAAATGAAACAACCAATTACCTTGATAATTTGAACCAAAACACTTGTTTTAGAAAAATGTTGAGCCAGTTAAATGTTTCCAAAATGTGAATAGGACCCAAAAATAAGAAATATATTAGTTTTTCTCATATATATGGAAAACACATAGTGAAAATTACCCTCGTCATCCTTAGGATTCCATTGTAAAATATCAAATACTACTTTGATACCACTGATAGAATATGGAAGAGCTTATCAGAGCTTTACTTCATGTAATTACACAAAGAGTCAAACCACATAAAAAGATAGTTATATTTTTAATCACACTATGATATTATTTTATTTCACTCGTTACAATAATAATTTGAAACTTACATTTTTATAAGAAATTATTTCTTATAAAGATGGAGATTTATTTATCCAACAAATCTCCCCAAATAACTCAATCTTAACAAACAACCTATGGATGTAATATTATTTTTACTCACAACAATATAACTATAAAATAATATATTATAACTAATCACCCAATATAACTATTAGGGAATTATTACTCTCCTAATTATTTTCATTAAAAAATAATGTAAGGATTAACATTTCTTAGCAAATCCTAGCTAGTCAGCCATAGAAAATCCCCTTTAGTTAGCCATAACAAATCCTAAAAAATATAAACAATAAATCCTAGCCAATGAATATAAATTAACATATAAATACCAAACCCCTACCAGTCAACAATAATTTGCATCCAACCAATAAATACCACAATAAATTATTGTCAATGGGGTGTTTATTCTTACTAAACCCACTAATCAGGTATTTATTCCCACTAAATCTATCTCTAATTTTCCCACAAATCCTAATCCCCCAGTCATTCCTAATCATCCCTTTTATACACAGCAAAATTCATTGTACCCATATCAAAAGTCTGCAAATCCTAAATATTTACAATAGATTAAGGATGTTTTTCTAGGAATAAAAATAGGGAACCAAAGTAAAAAAGTTTAAATTTTGAGGAACAATGTCCATATCCTTTTGACATGAGCATTCTATAAGTCCCCCCCTCATTTTGGGGCACCAAAATTAAATAACTAAAAATAGAAAGGGGATATAGGAAAACACCTAAAATAATTATTCATGGTATACCAAGAATTAATTTTCAATGACATATATCTACTTAGACTCTATATGTGGAGTTTTGGCAGCCATTCCCTAGAATAGTTCCTTCATTTCAAAAAAGATTAGCCACTACATTTTTTGACCTCTCAGAACATGTTTTGAAACATTTCTCATACAACATGTAAAATGATCTGACAATGATATATCTATCAAAAAAACAAAAAAGTGGGGAAATATTTTCATGTTTTTTACAGGGATAAAGAAGCTTAACAAACAATTTCCTCATTCCCTTTTAGAAAAGAAATTAACAACCATCTTCATTACAAATTTAATTTCAAAATGGATTTTCATTTGAAATTACATTATACAAATACAATCAATGAAATCATAGAAATGGGTGTTCATATTGAAAAAGCCTTTATTGATAAAGGGTTGATCAAAATTTACTTTAGAGATTCTTAGAATCAACCTCAAAGTAATGCCCAATCACAAATAGAAAAAAATCAATTTTTCAATAAGAAAAAAAATATCATGGGTAATGGAGTTATAAAGTCCAAGCAGGTATAAAATGTTCAACCAAAAAATGTCCAAATTTTTTAATCCACATTAGAAATCACTCTTCAAAGAAAAATAATTAAGACACAATACCAATGAAGGCTCCCTTCTTGGATAACCATTACAAGTTGTATCTAAAAATTTGGTTACGACAAATGTGGTTGCATGGCCTATTGTCAAACTTTTAGAATAAGGTTAGACCAAACCCATGTGGTATAAAATTAACGAATATTATGATTATCACAAATTTAAAGACCATGTTACACACATATGTATGTATCTAAAGAATTATATTCAAGACTTGCTTGACCATAAAGAGATAACACTTGAGAATAATACTTCGTTAGCTAATCAAAATATGGGCATATTTAATGACCCATTTTCAAAACATAATAATAATAATAATAATAATAATAATAATAATAATAATAATAATAATAATAATAATAATAATAATAATAATAATAATAATAATAATAATAATAATAACAATAACAATAATAATAACAATAATAATAACAATAATAACAATAATAAAAAAAAAATAATAATAATAATAATAATAATAACAACAACAACAACAACAATAACAACAACAACAACAATAACAACAACAACAACAACAATAATAATAATAATAATAATAATAATAATAATAATAATAATAATAACAACAACAACAACAACAACAACAACATGATATGCACATAGACACATCAAACCTACATTAGTGCATTAAATTCACCCATTTTGACATGGAGGTCACAATTTTAGGATATCTACAACTGTATCAATATTGAAAAAATTTAGAAGCAAAGTATGGAGTCACCAATTATTATCCCAACATAGATCATGTACCCCAAGTGGAAAAAATGTGGTACCATACTCTCCTAAATCCTCCTACATCAATATCAATAACCTTTATTCCTCATCAAAAGGCCAAAATCCTAAAGTATCATCTATTTTCACACTCAAAGCTAAAGGTTGTGGAGAGTATGATATAAAATATGATTTTCACATTTCCAAACTTCCCAAATCACCCAACTTCCATGGTAGGTCAAAACTTATGTGGCACAAGAAAGATAATTATTTTTAAGTGGGGCCCCTATCTTTTGATAAAAATGGTATCTTAGATTAGGAACATGTCAGCATTTTTATAGACTCCTCTTTATATAGTGATGAATTTGATTCATACTATCAATAGATATCCCATTAAAACAAAATAATGAAATATGCTGCTTACAAATGCAAAGGATTCAAATCAAATCGATAAGGCATTATTGAGCCTATATACCCTATTAAACAAAAAGGAACTCAAATTGTTGGATACAAACTACCTTTGGGTAACCCATTAGATCTCAAAATGGACGACACTATGACATCTAATGATGATTGTCTCGATGGAGACATGGGTTCTTATTATAGCTTATATGATGAGTTTGTTGAAACAAACCTTTTAATTAAAATATCATCTTTACTATCAAACGTGACCTTGATTATCTTGAACTCATTGATTGAGACCAATAATATTATATAGCATTAGATGAGTTTTATAATGATGAGGTTATTTTATAATTTATAGGACTTATAGATGGTTTCCCACTTATGGACCATAAATAAGGATCTAAGATTAATTTGTGCCCCACTAACTTATTTAGAGAGTAGGTAGATTTTGTCAGTTATAAAACTAAACAAAATCAAGATTTAATGTATTTTAGTGAAAACTTCTTTGAGGCACTATTGTATAGTGATAAAAGTATAAACAAACACATGTTTAATGGTGAAACCTTTTAGAGGTGCCAAAAAATAGGGAAGTCTAATATATTTAAAATTAAGTGAAGACTACCCCAAGTCCACACATCTTATTTGGTGTAGATGTCAGTCATGAAGAGAATAAAATATTTGATCCATTATCATAATAATTATTAGAAACATTTCAAAACTTACATTTTCCTAATATGGATGATTTAGATTATTCATTTATGGGTGATCTCAACATGAAAATTGAACCAAAATTAGAATATTAATATCAGTTTACTTCAATGTCCAAAATATTATAATATTGTTGCACACTACTTTTGGAAGACACCATCAATGTCAATGTTGGTACTAAAGGTAATCTATGAATTATCATGCTTAGAGAATATCTTACAAAGGAAGAGCATGAGATAATCATTTATATAATAAAAATATTAATTGGAATTTGTTCATGGCCTTATGAAAATATTTATGTATTGGACCTATCTTTAGTGGTCAAGCATCTTGTTGTAAATTCTAGTGCCAAATTGATCAAATGAAATTTGCATAAAATGCATTGATGTATAGTAGTATTGGTCAAGAAACAACTTGAAAAAATCTTGGTAGTAGGGTTTATAAGGCCCACTTAATATTTTTATTATATTTATAACATACTCCATATCAATAAGAAACCTACATGGATTCACCTATATACATATTTATTTGATATTAACAAATCTTATCCTAAGGAAAATTTCACATTACCAAATATTCATATGATCATGGATTATACAAGATGGTATGAAATGCTATCAGTTTTGGATGGATTTTATAGATACATTAAAATTAAAATAAAATCTAAATATCAACAAAAAAATAATGTTCACCACTCAACGGGGGATGTTATGTCACCAGGGCATGCCTTTTTGCCTAAAGAATGAAGATGTTAATTATCAATGAGATATGATTATCATCTTTCATGACATAATGCTAACATCATGGAGGACTATGTAGATAAAAATTTGGGTAAATCTAAAACCTATTGACAACATCAAATAAATTTATAGATAATTTTTGAATGACTTTGAGATTACAAGGTGCATCTAAATCTAAAAAAGTGTGTGTTTGGCATTACATTTGGAAAATTATTTGTCTTCATTATTTCTTAATGAGGAATCGAAGTATATTTGGCCAAGGTTAAGTCCATACCATAAATACCTCACCCATTGAATATAAAATAGTTATGCATGTTATAGGCAAATATTTAGGTTATCTTCATGTTCATGTCACAACTAGTGGATTATTACCATCCCTTCATACACCTAGAAAATGACACCATATTTCAGTGGAATGATGATTTTCAGGAGTCATTTCAACAAATAAATAAATATTTGGATAATCCACCAATGTTTTCCCCTCTAAAACTAGGGAGGCCTTTATTACACTACATTTTGGCAACCCAAAATACCTTTTGAAAGTTTTTAGCCTAACACAATAATGAAGGAAATAAATGCACCATATACTATTTGAGT
This sequence comes from Torreya grandis, assembly GCA_037957365.1. NCBI lineage: Eukaryota > Viridiplantae > Streptophyta > Pinopsida > Cupressales > Taxaceae > Torreya > Torreya grandis. Next base: position 458,536 of record JARHVA010007482.1, on the reverse strand, counting down.
ATAACATTGGTAGCATATTAATATAACTAATCACCCATTGACAAGGCCTATTTAGAATTGGTATTCATATATTATAAGTTGTGTCATTATATTCTCAATAATAATATCATGTTTATTGACATGATAGATCCATTTGAATACCTTTTATCAAAATAAGCTCGAACATGTAGCAAGCCAAAATGGGTTATGATAATAAGTGAGTTTGATATTAAATATGGAAATTATAAGGATATTGTGATAAAACTACATGATAATGAATTATTTGATGCTCCATTATCAGAAACACATCCATTAAACATTGGTTTTCCTGATGAGTCCATTTTTATCCATGATGAATCACATAGTGGAAGCTCCACTTTGACTATTCCTTCACATCCTATGGATCATGAATAAAAATTATTTTCATCACACCATAGGGGGGTCCAATGACTAAGGCATTCCACATTGGATTTCCATATACCAAAAACATAGTAGAATATGAAACTCTCATTCTAGGACTTCACCTTGTAATCCAATGGAGTATCAAATAGTTATCTATGGTGATTCTCAACTAACCATTAAATAAGTAATTGATAAATACCAAATAAAATATTATAATATTATTCCATACAAAATCATGGTTGATAGTCTCAAGCATTAATTTCAGCGTATACAGTTTGAATAGGTATCATGAGCTAATACAAGAATAGTTGATGCCATGGAAACTATTAGACCACTTTTACAAATGTCTTCTAATGTCAAAAATATAATCTACTAATTTAAAAACTCAACATTCCAACATACAACCATCAATAATTATAAATGGTATGTGAACTTGTTAGTCCTAGCTCACCCTAGTAATATGATATTTACACTTACCTTGAATACCATACCCTTCCCAATGATTTATCACATGCTTAACAAAAATAATTTATCTATGATGCCTCCCATTACACCTAATTTTATGGAACACTCTATATAGTGTCTATGATGGGATGTTGCCTCATTTTTAAATTTTGGGATAAGTGGAATTAGATATCAAATATGTACATAATGAGATTTGTGGGTCCCATACTAGTGGAATGGTCCTCGATAAGAATCTCCTTTTTATAGGGTATTTCTAGCCAAAAATGGAATCTTATGCATTTACATATTCTAAAAAGTGTGTTACTTTCCATAAACATGGTTATTTAATCCAATATTATCACAATCAATTAAACCAATTACATCTCCTTGGTTGTTTTCAACATGGGGACCCAATCTCATAGGGAAGATAAACCCCACATCATTTGAAGACCAAAAACACATCCTTAATACCATCGAGTATTTTAATAAGTGGGTTGAGTAAATTATTCTCACATACTAATAGGAAAGTATATCTCCAAGTTCATTCTTAATCACATCATTTTTTGTTATGGCATTCCTTCCACCATAATTTTTGATAATGGCAAGTCCTTAAAAAATAAGTATGTAAAATCCCTATGTTCCCAATTATTATTAATCATAGATGGTAAAATTATTTTTATCCCCAAGGTAATGGTTAAGCTGAGGCATTAAATAAGACCATTATGAAAATCCTCAAAAATATTTTCAATTATATTGGCTATGATTGGCTTACCCTACCAACATCCACACACCTATATGTAGTACACCATACTCCTTCATCTTTGGATTAGAATCCATCCTCTTTATATATATATATATATATATATATATATATATATATATATATATATATATATATATATATTTGCATCCATTTCAAATTTCATTTCAACATCTCATTGATGATGAAAAATATAGAGTATCCCATCTACAAGATTTATAACTCTTGGATGGAAAAATTACTAGTTGACATAAAACATATAAAAAATACCAAAATCAGCTATGTCGTAATTATGATAAATACATTAAATATGGATAATTTTAATTTATTTATATTTTTAACCTATTGAGATTCATTTTTTAACCATGGGTATTACTTTATTAGAATTTTGGTTGTTGGATCCCTGCAAAACCAACATATTTACCCCATCTAATAAAAAATTATGATAAATGTATCAGATATGGAAAGTTTAAAGTTGATGATCTCATTTTAAATAAAACTATAAAAACACCAATGTAGAATGATAAAATAATGGAAATTTTGAGCCTAATTATCTAGATCCATATATCATAATAATAAATTATGGCTCTAGTGCTTACCAATTAGCTACAAAACATGGGTAGTATTTGAATGAGTTTATGAATATCATGTATCTCAATAGATTTTAATCATTGTTTATGAGTACCTAGTTCTTTGGGAAAATCCTACATCCTTTCACACCCCTTCCACCCATTTGTATCATTATCCCAACATCCTTTTACTAGTTAAACCTTGATGGTAGTCTACATGTACTATAAAACACAACATATTTGACTTGGTTCGAAGGTGATAACATTATTGCAACATGACATTAGAAAATCCCATGGATTATTTCACTATATCTTACTCCTTAAATATATTATTTTATGTGTCATATTTCCACAATATTGTTTCCCTCTTTGACATCCCACATCTTGTTGGTTTTCATATCTTTTGCATTTTGCACCATTGTCCACATCCACTGCTAGGGTTGGTTTTCCCTTTGATAGTGGATCCTTGTATATATGTCCTATTTTTCCAATGTATTTACTTCCGATTTCACTTGTACATCACTATGTGGTTGTCTTTATATATAATTTTAAAAATCTAAAAAATAAAACATCATCAGAACATATAGAAAATTCCCTAAACATCAGATAATCCAAAATTCCATAAAAATAGAAAATCCTAAAATCCTAAAAATTTAAACATAAAAAAATACTAAAATATATATAAAGAAACAAAATATTTGTCCATTTTTTCATACTATAATTTACACACTTTATTGGGAGGGTATATTTCATATAATCATTATTATATTAAATAACATTATAAGTTTATATGACTCCCATCTTGGGATAAATACATCATCTTAAGGTCCAAATAGACTATGTAAGTAGTGCTCAATTACATGGGAAATTTGAGGGAAACTCAATTCACCAATTCCTTTCTTCTCAATCCCCTTTTTTATGTCTTGGTATTCATATTATTCAAAAAAGACTAACCTACACTTGTTTGGACTCAGTGGAAAACATGATCAATTTTTTTAATTACATGCACATAATGATGTATTTTTAATATTTAATGATGTGTTTGTGTGAGTGTTTGTTTGATTTTGTATCTATTTTAGTGATTAATTATTGTCTTAGTGTATATGTATTAGAAATATCATTATGAAATTTTATATCATAATTTATTATACCACGTGACTAAATTTAAGCTAATACCTACATAATTGGAAAATATGTTATCATGATTTATTTCATAATTATGGTGCATCATGTCCACTTCAAAATTAATAATAAATATCAAAGGCTATATTAAAGTGAACTAAAAAAAAACATCCCCTTAATTCATCTATCCTTATAATGGATATGTGTGCTAGGATGATAAATCAACTCATTGTCATGTTTTCATCAAACATAAATAATCACAATGGCTATCATAAAAATAAACATATAAGAAATAATGAATTGTCAACATATCAACATTTTACATCATGATCCATATCAATAGCTAAATCACATCATCATATGAGTAATGAATAAAACCAAAAAAATACATTTGATATGTAAATGAGTTGAAACATCATCATATACATCAAAGCACAGACATTGCATCACAACCATATCTAATGTCTACATCTATCAAACATTAGATAATCAAATTAAACATCACATATATAAAAAACAACACATAAAAATGAGAATCATATTAATCATGTACATAAAATGGGCATGATTACAAAATGAATATACATATACTAGAGTTTAGTCTATACATCACACATACATGTACATCTCAAAATGTCTAAACTACAATCCTTATGCATCTTTATATCTCATTGTATCCCTTAGGAGGTATAATTTTCCAAGGTGATCTAGGCCTAGGGTAACCTTGATGAGAATTATGCCCTATGATGTGTAAATGCATCATCTGTCGTTGTCCCATCAATCATTTATATAGATCCAGTTTCTCTACTAATCTTTGTGAAGTATATTTTTGTGTGTCTTAGAAAATCATCTAGATCTTTAGCTATTGTACTTCAAAAATGAGGGTTACCTATGAATTTATGAGAATATGGTCTCATATAACCATATATAATATCCTATATAATCCTTTGCCAGCATGTTCTATAATAAATCCATGAAAATACCCTAATTCATAAATATATGTATAGAATCATCTCACTCTCTATTAAATATATGGGTATCTATTTGGGTTATATCCCACTCTATTATCAATGTGTTCACCTATGTATATCTCACTACTATTTATGCTTAAATCTCAAGAATCTAAGCCACTTATACCCTAAATTTTCCAATACTTATGTCTCAGGTTGTGATCAATGCATGTACTATAGTCATGTCCCCCTAATCACCTTCCAATTGAGCCTTTAGTGTGTTTTAGACACCTTGACTATAATCTCCACTTATAGTCTATAAATAATGACATGGTCCTCAATTAACCTAGTAATTGTGTATGGCCCAAACCCATCATCAATCCCTAGTATTCTCTCTATTATTGAGCTACATTAAATAAGTCATAAATAATGGCATCATGATTTATGCATACTATCATCTAATGGGGTACTAATCTTGCATATTCTAGGGAGTCTAGGATCAGACTCACATGCAGTCTCCCATGTCTATCTCCTCTAACATCTTCCTCTATCACTATAGGTTATTAGAACCAATATTGTCCTCATTTCCCATCCTCATCTCCATAACTATCTATTTTTACTCACACCAATATCCTACATGCATCTATCCACCTTGAATATAAAGGGTAGGCATGTGATATTGATTAAACTCACTATCTAAGAGTTTTCACTACTGTCAGTTATTGTATGATCAATCTAATGGGTCTTTGTTGTAATCATAATGTCATATAATAAGATGTGACCCATGTGTGTTCAAATACTCCTCCATAATCCTATGTAACTCTAGGTACCATTGCACAAATATTAATTTCCTCCACTTTAAGAACTAGTGGATATAACACACTAGTCTTTTCGTAAACATGTATAAAGTAATAAGGCCTGTCTAACACAACTAGTTGAAATAAAAATTAAAATTGTACCTAATATAGATAATATCTATATACTATAAACTCATGGTGGTATATGATATAAAAAAATAGGGTTCATGAAATATGAATAATAAACATCTTTTATCCACCCAAATAGTGTATACAAATAGGGTATCCAAGACATCTCTCTCATGTCAATTGACCAATATCATGATAGTAAAATTTGAGGTCTCCCAAATGCCCTTATTGACCTCCTATGATAAACTCAAAACCATATCCTAAAGTATCATCTGAATACATATGTCTCCTTTATTCATATGGTCTATCAATAGCCATGTGTTCCCATGACCATGTATGTAATAGGGTAGATGCCTTAATTATTTGACTAACCCAATATTAAACCATGTGTATATCCCTATATAAATTTTTAAGGACAATGGGGCCAAAAAAAATGTAACTAAATCCTCATACATATATCTAATAACTCCTCCAAGCCCCATGTGGAGAAATTGGCCACTCTTTTCAGGTATAAAAATGTCATTAATAATGGGAATAAGGATCAATGGCTCCTTATTAATAGATATCTCTACCACTAGTGCATTTAAATCAACAAATCCATATCTCAACACCACATTGTTTAACTAAACCTAAATTTTGATAATTGGGGTATATCTAGGGTTAATGGGTATTAAATTAGATTTTACACAATTATGGTGAATTAACCTAATGAAAAGGATAATTAATAGAAAAATTAGACTATTAGCCTTCTAAATTAAAATAGTAACATACAAATATTGATATATATTTCAATGAATTATAAACAAATAATACTTATCTATTTTACTATGATCATGCATGTTTGATCTATAAAATATATAACTTGATTGGAATATGATCTTTAAATAGTCATTAAAGTTTGGGAATATGTTTTTGGAGGCCTTAAGACTTGTGTTGGATTTGGATAGTTGCATTGGCATAGGTGTCTAAATTTGATGTAGGTATCCTATATAGAATACTAATTAGATATATATGCAACCAACTAAAGCCTTTTGGTATTTTTTTTCCTTTCTTCTACTATATACATATCATGTGCAAAGGTTTTTTCTCTTTTTTAAATGATCAAACCCTAGATTCTTCACCCTTGGAGTGAATATGGGAAAAATAGGTTAGTGGGATCATGGTGTTGAGCTTCCATAATGACCCACATAAATGGGCACTAACTATATATATAATAATCTAAAGAGGGTATTAAAATTATTTAGTTATCTCTTGTGTTAGATTATGTATACATAAGTATGTAATGTGTGATAAGTAAATAAATGTAGTGACTTAGTTTGTAAATTATAAAAAATGACTCATGAATTACTCTTCAAGTGATTTAGACCTATGGGAATAGTGCTTGTATGACTGATATATAAATATGGATGAATAAAAAGGGTTTTCTCACTTAAATTATCAATTGATTACATATTGGTATGTTACCTTATGAGTTCCTGATGATTTTGTAAATGAAGAATGAATGATGGTTTATCTTGTATATATAACAATCCATTTGTGAAATATATCACACTAAATCACTTATTCAAACCTTGAAGATATGTTTAATTTATAAATTGGGTGAATTTTTGGCACTAGACACTTCTTAAGAAAGGTGGACACTTATATCAACTCAGGTATCTATCTGGGATGCAAGTCTCCAAAGCTATAAAATAGGTATAGGTATAGAAATGGTTGGAAGTATAATAATCAAGTTTAGGTATGTTTTCAAAATATATAAGGCTGAGTCATATAAATAACAATAGTTGAACTAAAATATAATAAAATTGGAATAAATAGATAGTGAACATGAACATTTTGGCAATGGGTAGGTCTATAACTAAAAGGTAAATCCATGGTAGGAACATTCAAAGTGTAAAAGATTAAGGTCATAAATAAATACAATTTTAGTATATACATCCCCTCATCCCCCCACTTTAATCTATTAATTAAATTTATAGTTTAAAGGAAATAAATGCATACCTAATGTATATAACTCACCTTATCTTTTCATGATCCCAACTTGAGTGCTTTTTTTTGGTGACTGGCCTAAAACCAAACATGTTATAATATATAATTATTGTATGAAATATGCAATTAAAATAAAATAAAATTCTTGAAAGTATAAAGATAAAAACTCGGAGTACACATTTATTCTAATGGAAACATCTTGCCTTTTATAAATTTTATTTGAAAGGATACCTCATAATAAATCATTGAATCTAGGATTATGACCAATATGAACTTACAAATGCATATACATATAGATATTTGAGGACACATGCACCCAACCATAGTGTAAAGGTGAGTTTCAACATGGCCATGGAACTTGTTTCATCTCAATCATGCAACCCAAATGTTTGCATGATCTAATGAGTGTGAGTGATTTAATCAACTCAAAATATATATCTAGTGAAGGTGCATGATTTAATTAAATCCAACCTATAAGACTAGTAATGTTAGATTATTTAATCAAATCAAAATTATAATCTTGGTAATATTGATTGATTTAATTAACTCAACCTTCCAAAAGTGAACCAACTACTAAAGTAGATTGGCTTGATAACACTCCATCATGGGTATAATAATAGTCCATAATAGTATTTTAAATCTATAGAATGATTTGATTTTATAATATTATATGTCCTTTGCAAGGAATATGCACATCATATATGTTTCAAATAAAATATGGGTATAATAATACTACCAATGTATAAAATGTTCCCATGAATCTATATTTGAATCATATAATCATAAATCTAGTGAGTATAATATCAATGCAAGTATGGATGACATGTGTCTATGACATGCCCCCATTGAATCTATAGAATATGATAACTAGTATAAAATTTGAACATGTTTTCATATCATGCCCCCACTATAATATGGAGAATATTAGTACTAAATAAGTGTGGATGTCATTACTTTTTGGTATCCCCCCACTATAATCTAAAACTCTAAAAATTTGAAATCCATGCTTCTATGGCATGCCGCCATTGATATGCCCCCCTTTTGAGGTGAGGGGAAGTAGAAACTGATGATTACCTTACCTCAAAAGGATAAGATAATTATATAATTTATGTATGGATCATGTAGCATATATGAGTAACATGTATAGGTAGATATAGAAATTAATCATGTAGTATGTGATCGTGCATCAATTCCTAAGAAACATGATATAGATCAAAATAATGTCTATAGAGTAATAGTACAAGCTCAATATGTAATAAATCACACATATAAGATCATTGAAAATTAAAACAACATGAAATAGTCCAAGGAGACCTCATACAAGGGGCATGTTCAAATTACACACACTCAAAGGGACATAACTTAATCAAATATACAAAAATAATATAATGATATATCTAAATGTATACATACAACAAAAAATGACATATTCAAACTTAAAAATAGGAAAAATAAAGACATAATGGCCAAAATTAATGGATCATGTTAAAATGATCAAACAACCTAAATATTTCAATACAATATCAAGCAAGGAACACACTCAAGGAAGTTATAAAATTAATAATGAGGAAAAATATAAGCAACCAACATTAACCTAGCATACTATTTCCTATGCATATGTGTTTGAAAAATGTTAATTACATAGCATATCAAGTACACTCTGAAAAGTATAATCATGTATATAGGAATGTGAAAGTATATATGATAAAACATAATAATGGAAAGTTATCATATAATAATGTAATCTAGGTGTATCATGATCAAATAAGTATATTCCCCCAATGTAATTATGATGTGAGTGGAGGGAAGGCCCAACATCTGTATGTATAAATATCATGTATCTGAGTATGACTATCACACTCAAATAAAGCATGAAACATATGTTTATATGGGAAAATAATGATATGCTATCTACTAACATGAATCAAATAACACATGTATAATAAATAGGATAATTAGGAACATTATGATTTCTTTAGGTATTTTTATATTATTTGAATGTTTTTGTGTTTGTATAATATTTGATTTTTTTTGGAAAAGGAAAATTATATATAATTATTAAATCTAAGGGATGATCATGTGTAAGTTCTCTAAATAATGGATATATTATATCAAATGAATAATTCTACTGAGGAATATATAATAGTAGGGGTTATTGGAACACATCACTTTGTGATCTATAGTGTTTTTGAAGTATCAATAATAAGAATATGTTTATATTTTATGGATAAATAAGTATGTTGTGTAGTAGTAGATGAGGATTTTATGGAATCCATTGTGTATCTCTTATGCAATGATCTCAAGACTATGGTTAGCCTAAGAAATGGGATTTCCTATTGCTTACACTTTTATGGAGTATTAACCTTTTTAGGTTTCATAATTAGTTTTATTGGAATAAACTTATATTATTCAAGTGTATTTTCATATAGAATTCTATGAACTATGACTACTTTGTTGGTATGAATATATTTAATACACTTATGCACTATGAATGGTACTATGCATATTTTATGTGAATTATTTAATATAATTTAATCTTTTGCATGTAATATGTTTGAAATATGATATTTCTCATGTGGTTAAGTATTTATAGTTCATAATTTAGTTTGATATAGTAATAATTGAGGTCATTTCCATAGACAATGGATTCTAGATAGGAACAAAAATGCTTGAATTAATGATCATGTGGTAACTAGGTTTTTGATTTTGGTTTTAACTAACTGATGTATATCAGGAGTATTGATGGTATCTATCTGATTTGTATTTTTGTTTTTTGTATTTAGTGCCTATTCTCATTAGAGGCACACATGGAGGAGGCACTGATCCAAATATGATATAGTGTACTCGCATATCTAATAAAAATATTTAGTGCCTAAATATTTTTATTAGATATGGGAGTACACTATATCATATTTGGATCAGTGCCTCCTCCATGTGTGCCTCTAATGAGAAATTGATCAACCAATGGTTCCTTGGTAGGATCAGTGTCGAAGATATAAATCATTATCGAGGGTACACTAGGAGAAGGATTTATTCTATTAGTTGACTTATGTGAAGTTTGATGGACCATAAATTCTTAAAATTGAGTGGAATGAGATGTCTTCACCCTATTAAAATGAATTCTATAAGAATTTTGGGAAAGATACTTTGTTTCTTCTTTCTTTAATTAAATAAATCCTCTATTTATAATTTGTGTAAGATTTTGATTTGGAGAAAAAAATTGTCTCAATGCCCATTAATAGAATGGTAAGTGCAAAAAGGTCATCCTTTCACCTTTTCAAATTTGTGTGGTGGATGGTAATAACTTAGAAGAATATTAATCAATTGTTTATCCAATAGTGTATACAATATGTCATCTGGTTTATCTACTAGCCAATAAAATTGAATTGGTTGCCTCTTAATAAAGGTATATATTTTAATTGTAGGAGATATTATAAATGTGGATTCCTTTCCTATGTCTAAAAATTTTATTATTTTTTCCTTGGTATGTAGTGCCAGTTTAGAAGAAAGTGTTTTAGATGGCTCATGACTCCCCTTTTTTTAATTGTGTGGTAACATTTTTTTGTACCATGGTTTCCTTACAGTGAAAAAATAAGTCATTTAGTATTGGTATTTGTTAAGCAAATCTATATATAAATTATATAAATATGTAAATGGCTTATGTAATTCTCTTTATCTAAGTGGAGAAAGAATACCCATACTAAATATAAATTATACTTCCAAATCTAAGGGGGTATAGTTTAATGAATAAAAAATATCTTTGCATCAAATAACATAATCTTGAATAGGTTCATCCTCATTTTGAGTTAGGTTTCTCAAATGGTCCAATGTTAGCTTAGGTAGTTTGTGTTTATGAAAATGAATTAATAATGTATCCTAAATCCTTTTAAATATTTATATGGACTCATCAAGGAGGATATAGAACTAACTAAGAGATTTTTTAGTTAAGTTCGTATGGAAATATTTTAATATTAAGCATCCATATTTTTCCCAATGATCAAAGGAGTGCATTTATTGTTTCAAATTATTGGTAGGATCTCTTTTAACATAAAATGTATAAAATAAAGGAATGATAAAATCAAAATGAGAATGATATTTAAAGACATTTTGAGTAAGGGATTGGTCTTATAATATATTATCATTAAAGTTAGCCTCATGTGAGGAATTTATAATTTGATAGGAACCATTTTTTGTTGAAGATATCCTATTTTAGTCATCATAGATATAATACCACTAAGAGTGATTGGTAAAGAGATTAAATATGTGTTTACATGTTATAATTCACCATCCATATGAAATATATTAATAATAATCTCTTTACCACCATCCTTTCATTCAAATATAGAATCATCATGCGGTTTGGAAACATTAGGTAAAGGAACATCCAATTTAAATGATGATTCAAGAGAGGTCATTATATAATTTTGGATGTCATGAGGGTTGATACAAATATCATGGGAATGGGATTTACTACTTGAAATTTCATTAAATGTAAGAGGGATATAAGATGCACTTTCATTATTTTCATCTAGAATTAAAACATGGTGTTGAGCTGAAAATGTAAAAGTGGGAGAAAGAGGAATATTATCTATTTTTCTTGAAAAATTATCATATGGAGAGAAAAAATCAAGTTTCACTTTCATTTTATAATTTAAAATATAAAATAATAGAATATAAAATATAATTCTATAGTTTAGATACTTCAATTTCATATGAGAAAGTAACATTAGCATACCTAGCATTTGAATCTTGATTTGCATTCTTGTTACTTGACTTTGTAAATTATTACATTAGGAAACCTTTGGAAAATATGTTTTGTTATTTATCTTGAATTATAATAAGAGTATAAAAACATGAATCTACACTATTTTGTATATTATTATAATTTTTATATTTCTAATCTAAAATAATAGGAAGATAATTAGTACATGCATTTATATCATTCAAACCTAGAGAGAGAAAATTACTTTCACTATTTTTATTCGAGTGATCTAAAGAAGAAACAATATTTTAAACATTATTAATGGTTTGGAAAGAAGAAAAAAATCATCCTTTTTAACATTTTAATCATTGGAAAGAGATTAAATGAATTTTATTATGCATGATGAATTTCTATTTTAAACATCATGAATGCTAACTTCTTGCATACATATTGTATCATCATTATGTGGTGCACTAACAAATTTTATAATTTTTAACTTTTTGGTAATTTAATCATTTGATTTATAATAAATAGGAGAATTATGATATTCATATTCAAATTCAAGAGGTGTATAATCACAATCATAACCATATGAACATAACTTATGATTTTCAACATATTCATTTAGCCTTAAATTTTCATTATGATTATTTCCATTATAATAATTATAAGAAAAAGTGGATGGTTAGGGATATTATTGTGTTGACATAAGATCCTCATACACAATGTATTGAAAATAAATAAGATTAAAAAAAGGATTGAAAGGATGAGGCGTATTAGGGTTTTAAATAAGAGTGACCATGATGAGGGTTATAAGTTTAGACATAACCACAAAGAGGAGAAATTTAAAGTTTAAGGGGAAAATGTGAACAAGAATTCCTTTAGATATTCCCATGTAATAAATAATATATAAAAAATAAATATAATAATCTATAAATAATTTTTAAAATAAAAACCCTAAATGTAATTTAGGGTTTGGTTCAAACAACAATAGATGATAGGTTCACTAGAATTTTTATCCCTAGATTTTGATAAGTGAGGTATATCTAGGGTTTATGGGTATTACACTAGATTTTACACAAGGATGGTTAAATAACCTAGTTAGTATTCTAGTTAATATAAAAATAAAAAAAATAGTATTATGAATTTATACAAATGATATTGTTAAAAATAGTAAACTAAAACTATTGATACATATTATAATGAATTGGAAATAAATGATACTTATCCGGTTTATTTGTCTCATGCATATCTAATATATAATAGGGTAAAATAGGACTAGAATATAATCCTAGAATAGTCATCATATTTTAGGAATATTATTTATCTAGCCTCATATACTTGCATCAGATCTAAATATTTGCATCAATAGAGGTGTATGACCTTGATGTAGGTATCCAACATGAAATAGTAACTAGATATATATTCTACCAAATGGAACATTTTGTATTTTATATCTAATATATTTTTATGTATACATATCATGCACCCAAGTTATCACTCTTCATCAAATCATCAAACCCTAAATTCTTCACCCTTGGAATGACTATGGTAAAAATGGATTAGTGGGATCACGATGTTGAGATACCCAAGGACCTCTCTAACGGTGGGTGTTTCCTACATTACCAATAATCCTAATAATTCCTCATAATTATATATTTCTCCCCTACCTATTCATAATTAATAAAATACATATAGTGACCTAACTTGTAACTTAAAAAATATGCCTCATGAATTCCTCTTTAGATGATCTAGACCCATGGGAATAATAATTATATGACTGATATATAAATAGGTATGAATATGGTAGTTTTACTCACTTAAATTCTTGATTAAGTATTTATTGGTATGTTACCTTCTTGTTCCTAGTGTTTTTCTAGGTGAGGAATGAATGAAGGTTGATATTATATATTTACCAATCCATTTTTGAAATATATCACACTAAATCACTTAGGATGATATTGAGGATATGTTTCATTAAGAATTTAGATGATGTTTGTGAACTAAACACTTTTTATCAAACTAAATGTTTGGATTGATGCAAGTGTCTATCTAGGATGCAAGTGTCTAGGAAGATAGAAAATAGGTATAGGTCTAAAACTGGTAATGAAGGATAATATCTAGATTTAGAGATTTTTACATAGTATAGAAGGCCTAGTCATCATAATAATAATGGTATGACTAAGATATTATAAATTAGAATGAAGAGATAGTGAACATGAGCCTTTAGATAGTTGATAATTCTATAATTGAAAGGTACATTCATGATATTTATTGTAAAATAAGTGTACAAGATGAGTTACTATATAAATCAGATTTTATTATTTACACACATCAGTAATCTACATAAATTCCTTTATTAATTCCATCTGAACATACATCCTTTAGTATAAGGCTCAACCACAAATGGGGATGCACAATATCCTCCATACATCCTCCAATGTCATAGTAACCTCCCCATTAAATAGTTGTAAGCTACTTATCTCTAAATTCTATAACTCATCCAAAAAAGTGATTAGTGATTGTTCTACTCAAATTAAAGGCATTTGAGCCACATTCAAGAGTCCCACAACTTATAATATGCTGATGACCTCTTCTATCTATATATGTGGCCCACTTAAGAAACACAAATGATAATACCATGTTTTGATGATGTACACACACTCTTACAATCAAGACATGTTAGCCACTTAGTCATTTTATATCATTTATAATCACCTAACCATCCTATAAACATATTTTCATCATGAAAATCAATATAATCATCTAAAATAACTAAAATCAAACATAAAATGATAAAATATATCAACAAAACCCATCAAAGTCATCATATTTAGCAATTTTTCCATTCTATAGAGTGGTTTCTCCACTACACAGATTAATTTATCTATTTTATAAATCATTTCACCAAACCATTTATTCATTTTATGTTTTTTCCAATCCAACCATGTTCTCATCATTCAAAGGATGTTTTTGCCAACTTGAGGAATGTTTTCACTATTTAGTCAATTATCACATATGTTTTTGAAAAATTTCCATTTAGGTGATATCAACACACACACATAATGATTTTTACATTATGTCCTATAATATATCCATTTTAAGTGATTTCAACAAACTTCTCACAATCCCATCATTTTAGGATGCAATCTCACCATTGTCATGGGTGATTCCACTATGACAAAAAAATTATTCATAGTGAAATCACCACA
Source organism: Torreya grandis (assembly GCA_037957365.1). Taxonomy (NCBI): domain Eukaryota; kingdom Viridiplantae; phylum Streptophyta; class Pinopsida; order Cupressales; family Taxaceae; genus Torreya; species Torreya grandis. The sequence goes on along the minus strand of JARHVA010007482.1, from coordinate 443,481 downwards.
TGTGATATTTTGACATATCATTGATGTTATTAAGTGATAATTTTTTAAAATTTTAATCTCATTTACCATTATTCTACTCCCAAGTGGTCCATTGTTTTTGAGAGGCCTATTCTTTGGCTCATTTCACTAATTTTTCTCTATTTTATACATTTACAAACCTATTATAAATTTTTTTATCCCATGTCCTTCCTTTTGAGTGCCCATCCATAAAATTTTATTTATCATCCCATCCCTTGTGGAGACATCAAAGGTATATAATTTTCATTTGGGGTAGCCTTGTGGGCCCATTTTCAATGGTTATTTTTAATAATCACCAAATACGATCACATCATTCTTAAATCATCATCTCATCATTCAAGGGGCACAATTCCATGAAAATTTTATTTATTTTCTCATTATTTGAAAAAAAAATACTTCACTAGTGTCTAAAAATGCCCTTTAAAAGAGGGGGAAATTCAGACACATCATTTATTCCACTTCAGTGTCAACACTAATCATTGAACTAATATCCTAGTCTAATGATTAAAAAAAGCCAAAATATTTTCGTCATCCAAAATCATCTAGATAACTAAAAATTTTACCCTAAATTTGGATAACACATCCTTAATTTATAAAACACGTAGCATTGTGACATCAAAATTGATGATAATATTCTGAATCATTTGTCTACTTTGATAATGTTACCATGTTTCAATTATATTGAATTATAAATTAAGAGGGAACATTACAAAGGTTCACACATAATTCCTAATCATAATTAATTATAAAATTTAATTAAATTATCTAATTAATATCTTCCTAATGGGAAAACCCACGAAAATTTTAAAATCCCTATTTTCATATATAAAAAATCATAATTTCACACATATCCATGCATTTGGAAATTAAGAAAAGATTACTTGTACCCTTTTACAATGCAAATTTAATTCAAAGGGGAGTTTTTAAATAAAGGTAAAAAATAAATCCCTATGTAGATCACACTAAATCCAAAGTAAAATACTTGTGTTAAATAATCCATGTCATAACATTAAATTATTATCTTCCATTATAAGACTTATTATGATCACTTGATCTCCATACAAGATCAATGGTCATAATTAATCCTAAAAATATATAAATGGAAATGTCACCTTCCATTCTACATAATATTTTAAGTGAAAATGAAGTGCTACTAAATGTTCATATAAAAGCTTTAATTATCATCATAGTCCATCATCTAAGTCATCAGTTGTGCAAGGGGATGTCACACTGGATTTCACACCTACCTTGAGAATGCATTTTTAACCAAATACTTTAAGAAACATCCAATCCAAGGAAGGATCATGTTTATCTTTGTAAGAATATAAGGTATGACATTTGATTTGGTTCCTTTCTTAAGATACCTCTTATGAGGTATACTAGTTGTGAAGTTTGTTTAGTAGCTTTCATGTGTTTTTTTTATATTAAACTAATTATTGCATTCACTAACAAATTTCCTTTTCATATATAAAATAAATCATATTTAAATTAATTTTTTTATAAAACCATAAAAATTTGTTTAGTAATTTATAGTGATACAAGACACTTCCATGAATTTTTGAAAAATAGCAAATTATAGGTTAGTTTTTTAAAAGTCATTTATTTTGAAGTAGTGGTTGGTCACTCATGTGACAACTACAAACCCAAAATTAAAAAAAAAATTATTGGTGGTATAATAAATCTAGTAATTGAGCACATATAATGTTTATCTAACCACTAACAATTAAACCATTCACACTAATAAAAAATGTTCCTATGGAGTGGTTATGGTGTTGGATCCACCTGAGCAGATGGTGAATGTGTAATGAAGGCCAAGGGGCATGTAGGTTCTTCGCTAATACATTATTTCCATAAAGATATGAAATTATTTGTACCTAATTAATTAGGCCACAAGAAATTTCTCCTTGATTGTATACAAAAATGATCAAGTTCAATTGAGAGATTTATTGGGAGAATATGAAACTCAAGGTTGCTTAGCCTTGGTTAAGCCATGAAAATATGTTATGCTTATCATGAATTATATTTGATGGCATTTGATTAAATTTAGTAGAGCCTAGGGTGTAGTATCATTTTTTGTAGGATTAGAAAGGTATGAAGGCTGAGTGGCATGTGTAGTCACTTGGGAGCCCATTGAAGGTGGAAGAGGTCCAGTAGTGATGTCAAGATATGTAACTAATAATAATTACTAGGTCATATCATGGCATGGTATTAATTTTATATTTTTGAAAAAAAATTATATTATTATATAGTAAACCAATATTAAAATATAATTTTAATATTACTTTTATAGTTTATGATATAGTCATATTATAATTAATATAGTATTAAATTCACTGGATTATTTTTTATCTTGGTTTTAACTATTATAGTTGTTTATGTTCTTTTTTTATAAATTTTAATGGATGAAAATTAGTCTATAATAAAGTTTTATTTGACTTGTGTCATATATTCAGTGGACTATATAATTAAGCTAAAACTAGGAAATCCTTTAGGGTCGGTACCTTGTAATCTTGTGTATCTTATTCTAGGCATTCTAGAGGCTCGAGAATATGGAAAAATATATTTCACCTCCCCCCCCCCCCACCACATTTATTTATGTGATATTTAGAATGTAGGACATTACTTGAACTAAAACACAAAACTAAATAATTTGCAAAACCTATTCTCAAAGAGATAATTTTTTGCATAAATGGAATTTAGAGTGACATAGGACCCCTAGAGGTATGGTGACCCTTATCGTACCTCACTTATTTTTTTAACCAATTTACATTACATAAAGGACTACTATTCTTATCAAGTTAAAATACATGAATTTTTACCTTCTTGGGTTGAGCTTCTTGTGGTCATTAATGGATATCAGAGATTTTCAAAAGCCCAAATCAACTCTATACCAAGTGAACTAAGAATATATAGGGTGATCCTTTGGTGACCCCTTGATTCCATAAAAAATATTTGAATTAAATTTTCACCCTGTCTTGACCTTCAAGATTTATGTCCTAGCTGCGATTGGTTATGGTTTATAAGTAAATATTTGGTTTAATAATCATTATCATTGTACGAGAGCAAGAATATCAAGGAGGACTTGTAGGTAGATTAAAGCAAGTAGGTTTGGCATGATTGTATATAGAACATGAAACCACTTATGATTTGAAACTCATGTTATTTATTCATGTGGGTTTTTTCAATCTGATTCATGTATCCCATCACATAGTTGGTTAACATGTTTGTGATGTGGTTGTGTGTAAAATGCATTATACATTCAAAAACAATCCTATTTTTATTTTTTGTTTTTCATGTAATTTTTTTTGGAATGACAATAGGTTACCTACCTACTAGAGACATGTTTTACATGCATAAATATCTTGATCATGATAATTATTCCAAATATTCTATAGCTTGTTACCATTTTTCTTAATTTTTAGTGATAAACATGTTACATCTCACCCATATCATGTGACATTTTAAATTATTGATATGATACCTCCACTTCATAATTTTTTTGATGGGACCATAGTTAGTTTTGACACATAATATTATAGATAACCTCTTATTTTTTTGTTTCTATGATTACATTATCTTTAGTTTATTCATTGATTTATCCTATTTTGACATGGGACTTTACATATAATTTTTATTTGTTCATTATTACAGACATTGGTTTTGGTTTCATTTTTTTTATTGGCCTTAACGATTTTTTTAGTTTCCCAAATCTATACATTCATGTTGGAAATCATACAATGACATGTGTATACATACTTCACATAATTTTGATCTTAGTTTATATTTTTAGACATATTACAACTCAATGTGATATTCTACTTTTTGACTTCACCTTATTGATTATCTATTCTTTCATTTATCATGGCACACATTGGGCTTACACTTTCACATTTATTCAATGCCTACATATATTATGAGATTTGTACATTGATTATTTCACTCCAAGGGCATGCACGTATTATGATTTATATTATATACTTCAATACATGAATTTACCTTATATTAAAATCATATCACTTCCTTCTTCATACTAATTTTTCTATCGCATTTAGTGTACATTAGACATTGATATATGCTATTGAATATTTATATATCTCATATTATTATATTTTTTATCCTTTTCCCCTTGGCATATATTTATTTATTTTTGTGTCAATATTAGAAAATTACAAAAAATAGATATTTTAAATAAATAAATAAATTTAAAATATTCGTAAAATATAAAACAAAGATGAGTGAATGACTTGATTTTATAGTAAACATAATTTTTCACACAAATTGTGAGTTACTTATCCATTTTATATGAGTATGTGTTTCATGGTATACATGAGTTACATGTAGGACATACCTATTATATATGATACATGAACATACATATGCATGAAATTAATCACATCCATGGGAAATATTTTGAAATTTAAGGAATATTTATACTTTGATTGTACTGAGTTTTTAATAAATTTTATACATGATATTCTCTTGTTCATACCTTTTATTTCGAATGGCTATTTGGATTTTATATACTGCATGTTGACATTGACTAATTACACTAATTAACATTTCTTAATACATTCTTAGTTGATGATCATGATTGTCACATTATTTTATCATTTTTGTAGTCTACATTTTTCAATATATTTTCATTAGTTGTGTGTTGTTTCTTTTTGTGTCAGTTGTTTCAAAGGATCACATAGTCCATGTCATGTATGTGTTGTGTCAAATTTGAGTCATTTATAATATACATGTATATTTATTGATAGATGTGTATGTGATTATGGATTATTTACTATGATATTATGTTCATGTGTGTGACTTCATATATTTATATATAAAAATTGATTGTTATTAAATGCTTAGAGTTTTTATTTCTATCACATGTATCTCTATTTTGTGTTATCTATTTATATTTGGTGTTTCCATGAATTATATAATTCATATATTATGAATGTATTTAATATGTGATTCATTGACACATATAGAAAAATTACATTTATTTTAAAAATAATTATCATGACTAAATCTTGTGTTATATTAAAAAACTACTCTTGCCTTGGATTACATTTTTCATATGTGAATGTAAGGTTCAAAATGTTTCTATTAGGACACACTTTTTATATATAACACATGATGTTTACAACTCTTTATTTTGATATGATTGTTTTGTAAGGTCCTCTCTCATATAAAAATGGGGGAATACATGGAATTTTATTTAGACATTCAGTCCATGTCTGATATATCATTTCATATTATGAGACAAATTTTATGGTTTAGATGGGTCATATTATGAATATTGAGACATATTTTACATAATTGAGGAAAATTTGAGACAATATGATATTATAAAGAATATTTTTATATTATACATCATTTTCAAGGTGAAATATATTATATAGGGCATGCAATTTATTTGTGCAAAAAAAAATTATAACTTATTTTTTGAGGATTAGTTTGGAATGATGGTACTATGTTATCACTTTGGGTCCATATTTTTTTTGTTCATATAGGATTTTATTTCATTTAGTGATTTTTTCCTACACATGTTTAGTTATCTTGCTTAGGTGTCTTTTTGGGTCATTATGAAAGATAATCCCACATTCATGAGGATGTGAGGACATGTTTATCTTTCACCTATATAATGTATCTTCCTAAATATTTTATGGATAATGATGATAATTTTAATATTTAAATATTTTTATTATTCAGTAATAAACTTATTTTGGCCCATGTTTAATTTTGCTACTACACACATAATTCATTTGTACATTCAATCCTATCCATACTAATCATCAATTATGGACCACTCTAACATTGTATCATATATTTTTTAGTGGATGAATTCCATTATTCCTATTGTCAAATATTTATTTTCAATTTACATGTCACATATATACTATTTTTTAACCTAGCTAGTGAAGGTTCACCCTTTCCCAAATTTTACTCTTTTTTTGGGGTCCTTTATTGATCCACATTCATAAGAAAAGAACAAGAAAAAGGTGTTTTCTATTGGTCATATTTCATATGGTATAATTTCATGAAAAATGGCCTACACCACTAGATTCATGAGGTGTAAAAGCCCTAAGATCATTTCTTAACATGACCTAGTTTTGCGATAGTCAATTTTTGCCTTTTTGGAGGGTTTTAGGGATTTTTAGTGATTTTGCACAAATCCATACTATCTAATAACTTAAATGGAAATTATTTTTTTGGGTTTTTTTTATTTTTTTTGGATATCCTTAGTGGGTAGTTGGTGTATTTTTTAGAGCCATAATAGATCAAGTGTTTTCATGGTAGGTAGAATTTTCATTATTATATGCACTTGGTAGAATTTTTAACAACAATAATAGTCTAAAACCTTGACATCAAGATTATCAACTACATGTGCAATCCTCATCCTTGACATCAGACCTCATGAATGCATTGGCAAGTCAAAATATTGACATTAAATCTCTAGTCTACATATGCAACCCCAAACCCTAATGACTGTAAGGTCATGTTACATCTCTAACGTAAAGTTTTGAATTTAAGAGTATCAAGTCATGGATTATTTTAAAACCCAAACATCAGGAATAACAACTATTGGATTAGTTAAAGACACTAATGATTGTGTACTCACACTAAAAGTTCAACAAATTTCACTAACTGTATGAAAGGTCATCAACCCCAACATTAGATCTTTTGGGTGCATGTTTAATCCTCAATACTAAATGTAGTCATCAACTACAACTTTAACAATAAAATATACCAACTACAACCCCCATGAAAATATTTCATGATTTCATGGGAGGTGAAAAATCTTGAAAATTATGAGAAAGGTCTAAAATTGTGATGACAACCATGAGGATGTAAAATTTAATCTCATGAATTAAGACACAATTCATTATCAATTTGGAATAAAATTTTGGTGACATAAATACCACATAAATAAAACTAACCAAGGGAGGGACCCTCATCTTACTTCTTATCCCCTTAATACATGGGAATTTAATCCCTTGGTTGTAACCAACCTAAGGGGACTTAAACTTTCCTCATAAAAAAATATCCAAACTTTTGCATGCACACCAACAATTTTGAACCTATTTTTTCACATTTATGAAAATTGGAGATCATTATTTTTTATGAGCAAGAAACATTAAAACTTCCATAACTTTCAATTGATATCTCATTTTTTATCACCATTTTTTTTAAACTATGGGTGTTTTAGAGGTTTACGCATTAGTGATATTCTCATGCCTTATAAAATTGAACTAACACATATTTAGGGGGGTTCCATATAATTTGATTTCTTTCACATTTAGTTCAACACATATTTCCTTACTATAATTGATGGCTATCTAGTTTTTCTTCTTACTTTGTTCAACTATCACGAGTGCAAAGTCAAAATATAAATCTTCTTAAGGAGTAAATGCTTATACCAGATCACTATGGATATAAAAATAGAACTAACACCTAAAGAAAATAATGTGAAGTGGTATAATAGAAGCTATGAAACCTATGGTCTACTATGCCTTTCTATGTCTCTTTAATTGCTCTTTTATATTGAATCTACCACTACTCTAAATCAAGAATGGACTACATTGGCAATAGTCTTTGGGAAGTAAGAGGTCATGAAGGGTCATGATTTTGAGAATGATCTCATAAGTTTGATCCCAACTAATTTTGATATGATAAAATAATTCTTCACAAAGTTCAAATCACTCAAGTTGTAGTTTAAACTATGTGTCATTGACAAAAAAAGATAATAAATTGATTATTTCCATGATTTCCAAATTGGTTTAAACCTATTATATCTTTGTTTCTACCTTACACACCACCAAACATGCCCTTAGAGCTACATGGACCATGCCATCCTTAAATGTCTTTATTACTAACTTGTTTTAGGAGCAAGACAAACTTATTCAAATGGATACACTGAAATCATCTAAATCATATGACTTAATTATGATTCATGACAAACAAAAGGCTTTGAGTAACAAGGAGAAAAAATAGAACAAGGACCCAAATAAAAGAAAGGGTCATCTATGTTTCTAAGTCTAAATAATCAAAAGAGTACTTTTCTTCAGATGGAAAATCTGAGAAAGAGACACTCACTTGTGCCTATTGCAATAAATCTGGGTATGACAAATCCAAATGCATGATGAAATAGATTAACCAATGGATAAAAATGTTGGAGAATAAAAATATTAGTTTCCCTAATTATTGTAATTATATTTCATTATAGCAATGGTCTTCTAAGGCCAAATATAGTAAAAAAACACAAAGATAAGGGTAAACCACTTAATGTAATTATATTCTAGCCTTTCGAATGGGTAATTAACTCAAGTACCTTGTATCACATAGCTTCATCATAGGGTATGTTCTCATATTTAGAGCCTTATTATATTCTTTTCATCTTATTAGGTGATGCTACTTCCATTGAAGTTAATGGGAGTGGATATGTTAAAGTGAATTATGGGATATTTCATGATGCTCTATGTTTCCGTCTTTATCTACCAATATCCTATCTATTTATCAAATCACTCACATTGGCTTGGGTAAGATATTTGAGTTCACACCTAATAAAATGGTTATTAGGGAATCAAATAGTGGCTCCATAATTGCAATTGGGAATGTAGATCACCAATAATGATTGTATACACTCTCAAATATTTCCCCTAATCAACCATCTACTACATTTCTCAAACATTCATATGGGGTGAGTAATATATCACATGTAAAATTACCATCTCAACCTTCACTACCTATAGTAGATCATTCATCAAGACATGGTTTTAAGTTTTCCATGAGTCAATGTTTTTAAAGGCATTTTCTATGGTTACATACTTGGTAAGAATCCCTAGGAGAAGTATGACAAGGTAAAATCATGGAGAGATGAATATATATTGTATCTTTTCCATAGTAACATTATTGGTCCATTTACAAAACATTCATTCCATAGGACTAAATACATGCTTACTTTCATTAATGACTTTTTAAGGTATACTTGGGTGTACTTTCTTAAGCAAAAAATTGAGGTATTTTATCATTTTCAAGAATTCAAGGTGCTTGTGTAAAAATAGTCAGGTAAAAACATCAATATTTTTCACACTAATAATCATGGTGAGTATACCATTAACCATTTTGAGTAATTCTACATATCAGAGGGGATTGAACTATAATTTATAGTTCCATATAGTCCTAAGTAGAATGGTATTGTAAAGTGAAATAATAGGTCCTTAAAGGAAATGGACAACTATATGTTGCACTTTAAGTCCCTTGCACTGCAGTATTGGGTTGAGGAAATCAAATATGCTTATTAAATACATAACTAAGCTCCTCACAAAACATTGAATGGGTCACTCATTTTGAATAATGGAGTGGTTTTAAACCCATAGTGAAGCACATTTGAGTTCTTATATATCCTGATATGACCCATATTCCTAATAATAGACATAAGGGAATGTAACCTTAGATTCATCCTTACATCTTTATTAGATATTCTTAAGGTGTTAAGGGATATAAAATTCTCCATCCCACCATAGATGTACTAGAATTTGATGATAATTATAATGATTTATATCTACCTAAGAAACTTCCTAATGACATAGATTCTTATTTTAGTTTTTATGATGAGAGTAGTCTTAAGGATTCCCCTCCTCATTCTCCCAGAATATCCTTAGTAGATGAGGAATCCCATCCTGACTCTCTGAGAACTAGTCTTATTTGGGATAGACATACATTTAAAAGTATTGGATAATGAGTTAGAGATCCATAAAATAATAGGTGAACACATTCACAATTTTAGAATTCCCACATGATTTCATTTCATCTACTTCTTATCCATAATCTTTTCATGAGGCCTCAAGAACTCCTGAGTGGGATACTACTATGGAAGAGGAGTCTGATTTCTTTTTTACGAACAAAACTTGGGACTTGGTGCCACTTCTTAAGGGAAGAAAATTTTTATGATGTAGGTGGGTCTACTGAACAAAAATTTTATTTATATTGGTGTGTAAAAAATTTCAAATCATATTTGGTAGAAAAGGGTTTTTCTTGGGTACCTAACATTGACTATATTGATACATTCACCCTAGTTTCCAAAATGAACTGAATCTAACTCACTTTCAAAATCACTGAAACATATCTTTGGGATACTTATCAGATGGATGTGAAGAGTGCATTTATTCATAGTGACCTCAAAGAGGAAATACACATGGAAAAATCATAAGGATTTATGGAATATTACTCCTTAGTTTAAAAAAATTATAAATATATATATGGCCTCAAAATAGATCCTCAATATTAGTATGCCAATATGGACTCCTTTCTTCTTTTGGAAGGGTTCACCAAGTGCCTTTCTATTTTGAATATCTACATTTTATGGTAGGTTGATTCATTATTGATTCTATTTCTCTATGTGGGTGACATATTGATCATAGGGAGTTATTCATGAACCATCATAGTAGTAATAACTAATTTGTCTAATAGGTTTTCATTTACTGACTTAGGATTATTGAATTACTTCCTCAAGATTAAAATTTCTTAATTTTACTTTAGGATCACTATTGCACAATCCAAGTATGCTCTTGATTTTCTTTCAAATTTTAACATGGCTGACTATAATCTAGCTCTAACTCCTTTTCTATTTGGTGTGAGCATAACGCTGATTGTCAACCTCCTTTAGTTTATGATAATTCATATTGACAACTTGTTGGTAGTCTCATTTACCTTATGCACACTAGACATAATATTTCATATGTCGTAGGCATGGTCTCCAGATTTATATAGGGACCACATGAGCTACACTAGAAAGTAACTAAGTATATTTCCACTAAATTTAGGGTACTCAAAGTTTTGGGATTAATTATGGAGAAGGAATTAATGTTGACTTAATTGGTCATACAAATTTATATTGGGATAGAAACATTCATGATCACAAGTCTACTTTAGGTTATAGTTTCTCCCTTGGTTCATATCTAATTAGTTAGTCAATCAAAACAAAAAATGCTATTGATTTATCTTCTATAAATATATAATACATAGGATATATTATTGTATACATAAAGGCTATTTGGATTTAGGGGATTCACATTACATTTGGCATCCAATTTTGATGACCAATAGTCATCTTATATGATTACTAAATCATAATACAAATCTATAGGAATATATTCCTCTATCAACTGACTAAGCATATTGATATTCACATGCATTTCATTTAGGAGCTTATCCATGAGAATTTCATTTATGTTTACTACATACAAACAACAGAGCAAATTATTACTAAACACAGGATGTATAGGTGGGACACGCTGGGTGCACTGGAAGTGCACCCAGAATTTGAATTTTTTGGGCGGCAGATTGAAGGCACCCCATCAGATGTGGAGAGTGCAAGTTTGAAGGTGAGAGAAAAACTGCTTATGGAGAACCAGGCAGCAGGTATAGACCCTGGAGGGACAGCAGGAGGTGCAAAAAGAAATTCTGGGGCAGAATGGGTTGCTATTGTAAATAATGGAAAACTGTCGAGTGGTTCTAATCCTTTTAGTGGGATCTGTGTCTCCCATCTGGATTCTACTCCTACTGTGTTGGGGTAGGAGCATGAAAAGGAGAAAGATAATGTTCATTTTAATAAGGAAAATTCCTCAGAAGTGTTGAAGGTAGAGAATGCAGAACAAAAGAAGTGGTCATCTCTGTTTGGCAAGAAACCCAATGGAAAATCTATTTTCCCATCGGTGACTGCTAAATCTTGCTGGGAGAAAGGCGAGTTTCAAGTTTTCATTCCAGACCCTTTAATAGATTTCTCTATGTCTTCCATGGATTTCACCCTAGTGGGTAAATTTTTAGGAGCAAGACCAGATCTGGAATCTCTTAAAAAAATGGTTAAAAGGAAATGGGTAATTAGAGGAGAGGTAGAAATGGCACTAATGTTGAATGGTTTCCTCTCATTTATCTTCAATTGTAAGGAAGACATGAATATGGTTTTGGGTGGAGGACCGTGGTCTTTTGGTAAATGTTCTCTTACTATCAAAAAATGGAAGCCCAACATGGATCAATCAGATTCTTTTTTCTTAACCACTCCCATTTGGGTTAGACTTCCTGGACTCCCTTTAGAGTTTTAGCATGAGGAAATTTTTAAAGGTATTGCCAGTTCTTTTGGTGAACTTGTGGCAGTGGATAAAGCTACAGCTTCCAGATCAAAACTTCAAAGTGCCAGACTTTATGTCAAAGTGGCAGATTTGAATCACATCCCAGAAAAAGTGGATATAATATCCAAGCTGGGCAAAAAAACTCAAGGGATTTTTTTTAAAGATTTGCCTAATTATTGCTATGCTTGTAAGAAATAGGGGCACTTCGTTAAAAACTGTCTGTCTAAAAGCAAAAATCTTATGAGTGGTGTTTTGGATGGGAGAAAAATTCAGCATAAGAAAGAATGGAAATTAAAGGAAGATCATAGACAAGAACAAAATAATAGTGAAGATTCTAAAGATTTAGATGAAGAGGCGGATAAAGAGCCTTCTTGTGAAGAACCTAAAGATCCACAAACTGAGGCATATAAAGAGTTTTATATTGAGAAAGAAAATTCAGAAAAAGAAGGAGATGGACTACAAACAGATATCAAAATTCCTGAACAAAGAATAGAAGATTTGATGGATTTATCAAGACAAATCATTTTTTATCAAAGGATAGAAGAACGATGGGGAGATGCTGATGACAAAAGTGTACTAGAAGAAGGAGAAACCTTGGCTGAAGATGTAAATAATTTAGAAGAGGGAGATATTCTCCTTTCTCAGTCTAGGGAGATTCAAGCTGATAATGATATCCCTTTGGAGGAGCTTTAGGAGAACCAAAGAAAAAGGGGTGGAAAAAACACAAATACTAAGGGAGTAGAAACTAGAAGCATTAAAAAAGACCAGCAAACAAAGGTGAAACAACTTGTTTCTAGGGGTGGAAAAAACACAAATACTAAGGGAGTAGAAACTAGAAGCATTAAAAAAGACCAGCAAACAAAGGCAAAACAACTTGTTTCTTTTTGGGATAAATTCAGGAAAAGAGATGAACAGCATTGTAAGGTGAAACTGGATATTGGCTCTCCTGACAAACCCAAAAGAATACCCATAAGGAAAACTAGAGAGCTAGAATGCAGAATATTGTTGATGGCAGACAGCCAACTATTCTAGATTTTACCCCTAAAAATAGATATTAGAGCATTTCTCAAGATATAAGGGGGTTGATTGTCTAATGGTTTTTTGAGTTTATCCTTGTATAACCTATTTTTTGTTACTAAATTTTAGTAGGTTTTAGGATGGCTTTTCCTGGTGCTTGGTAATGCTTTATCTTTTTTGTTCCTGTTAAAGGGTTTCGGGGCCCCTTCAAAACCTGTTTTTACCTTAATCTAAAATAGAGCAAATTATTAGTATATTCACCAAACCTTTCACTAAGAGAAAGTATATTAATTTTTAGGCTCTTCTTGGGGTCTAGACAACTCTAAAATCCTCCTCTTGGGGGCATTTTATTATACTTGGGTAATTTATCAAGACTTTGTGTTGGGACCTAGTTATACTACCCACCTAAGATATAGTTAAGGGGAAGTGTTAGTGTAGGTTTTTATTCCATTTAATAGTTTTTCCATACACATGTTTAGTTAGATTTCTTAGCTATCTTTCAAGGTCACTATGAAATATAACCCCACATTCATAAGGATGTGAGAATATATTAATCTTTCACCTATATAATGTAAATTCCTAAAGATTTTAAGGCTAATGATGTTAATACTAATATTTATATCTTTCAATTTTTTAGTTATAATCATTTTCTAGCTCATGCTTGACTTTGCTACTACACATAAGTAATTTATTCATGCATTCAATCCTATCTAGACTAATCCTTGATTGTGCCTCACTCTAATGGTTTGTATTAGTTGACCTTTTTACATAATAAACCTAAATTTAAGCTTTCAAAAAATGGTAATTTTTATAGTTAAGGAAGTGTGGTTAAGGTTACTACATTTCTAAGCTTATAACACAACATTTTATAGTGGAATTTGGGTCATTTACACTCCTTAACTAATAATTTCTATAGTTGAATCTCCTTGGGCAATGTTCACACTATGATATTCTATAATCAAGTTTAATAAGTGGCATACTAGTTTATGTAATTTTTTAGTATTGATTAATTAGATTTTATAAATTAGTATTATTTCATATTTTTTATTATGAGAAGACATTGATTTACACATGTTTATTGAAGCTTCTGCATGGAAAAAATTATACACTCTATTTGTACTTGTTAAAACTTAGTGTGGTTATCACATGTAACAAATTTATTTATTTTATTATTTAATTTAGCATTTTCAATAATAGATTAAAATAGGGGCATCTATATACACCTATATTTGGTCTTTGGTAATTTCAAAACAACAAAATTGAAATACTTTGGCACACTTAGATAATGTACATATGATTAAATCTTGAGCAGACTTTCCATATATCTACCCATCTACTATAATAACAACCTTTATTGAAAGAATACATTTATTCATGATTAGGGTACTCTATATAATAACACCTATAGTATTATAGATAGATATTATCTATATTTTAGATCCTTATTTTCACTACAAAGACAATCAGAATAAATTTAGATACTATTAGTTACCACATGTGTATTACTCTTCTATTAGTGTCCAAGATCCTTGAAATGTTATTTTCAAATTTGCAATTTTTGATTAGGTCAGCCCAAAAATGCTTCATGGTATAGCTATATCATGAACTAAAAAAGTTTCATATATAAATACAAATCACCCCTAATTTTATTATTCACTTGGAGAGTCTTAGGAACATTGAAAAATCACCTAACACTATCCAGTAAATTTATTCAAATGGTATTTTCACATCTCAAATCTTTAAGTAATGTCCCTAGAGAAATCCATATAACCAAATAGTCAAAGTTACATGACTTGCAAAGTGTTAAAGATCAAAATAAAAAATTACATTACGTATTTTTCATAATGTTATACACACACATAAGTGGGAGAAGAAAATATAATTTGAGCCCTCTTCAGAGTATTTAAATGTATGAAATTCTCAACAATTAAGCAAGAAGTGGTTAGATTCCCAACAAAAAGTACTAACCACTTTTAAGGAAATATTTTGGTCAATAAAACATAACTAAGGTTTAGAAAAAGGAGATATAAAACATGTATGTTAGTGAAATATAAGATAAGTACACACATTTGGAACCAAATTTCAATTACAAACATAAGGATCTCAATTTTTTTGGATACTTGTTGTGCATAGGGACACTACCAATAAACCTTGACCATGTCATTTACAATAGGTGTCTAACTTTAATGATAACATTCAATTCGGTTTTTAGTTACTATTAAAGACATTAACAATTGATTAATCACATATAAATACTTTTATATATTATATGAAATCTTATGTAATAAACATATTAATATAATTAGCTAAGTGCATCATACCTCTCTTCCCTTATCATCTATACATTAGTAAGTTCTAATATTAAATTAATCTCTTTCAATTCATATTGTCAAGTATATTTACATTTTTTTTAATTTGAATTAGTGTATGGTTTCAATAATTTCATATCTCTTAAGTGTAAAATAGTAAACAAATTATTTTTATTATTATTAGTTTCCATTTTTAAGGACATATATCATAGCTCATTGACCTAATTTCAAAAAAAATGTGTTAGAAATCTTGTAAATCTAACTATTTTTTGTATCCTATAATAATTACCTTAGATACCATGTATGATGTTAACCTAATTTTAGGGTTAAGTTCCATACTAGAGGACCTAAATATTGAAAAATATGAAAATGTATCCACACACACGCGCGCGCGCGCACACACACACACACACACGTACTTTTGATGATCACATATATCAATGAATGTTATAATAATAATTTTAACAAAATTATCCTTCACACTATTTTTTAGTATATATGGGATTGGCACCTTAAACTATATCCCACTCTTTTAGAATATCAAATCAATTTTCTCACTTCCAACAAGATAAATTTGAACTCAAACTAGTTTATTCTTATAAGTCCATTATATATTGAGGTCTTGTTTAGATCTCTATAATTTAATACATCCATATCCTTATATAGTGAGGAAGATAGTGATTCCTTATTATATGAGTTAGATCAAATAGATAAACATCATAAATAAGTTTTGGAGAATATATTTTCTTATTAGATATGTTAGAAGTAATAAGTTGAGAGGTTGGTGTGACATCTATTTGGCATCAGTGTTAAGTACACATTTTTAAAAAATATTAAAATAAAAAATAAAAAATAAAAAATATAATTTATTTGTCTTGGCCTATAATTATCACTAAGATCCTAGATAATGATGCATGCAATTTATTCATCCTCAAGGGTGATGCCCTCTGAAACTAGATCAATGGGTTTTAACTTCAGATCCTTCACATCTGAGGGACCTTTTTAAATCCCACAATATGAGCCTCATCTACAGTCATGAAAACAATATATCTTATTATACTCACCATTATTTATGTGCCACATGTTATTTTGCATGTTCATTTGGTTACTATTTTTAATTTATAAGTTAATCTCATGTATTGAAAGTCTTAAAGCATGAAAATTAAATCAAGCAAAAAAAATAATACACATCATGTTATAATAATTATATAAAAAAATGTCTTGATATAATGTATGTATTTAAGTAAAATAAACATATTCAAGTGATTTTGGTCTCATAGGCCCCAAAAATACCATACATATGGATAGATAC
This sequence comes from Torreya grandis, assembly GCA_037957365.1. NCBI lineage: Eukaryota > Viridiplantae > Streptophyta > Pinopsida > Cupressales > Taxaceae > Torreya > Torreya grandis. Next base: position 426,703 of record JARHVA010007482.1, on the reverse strand, counting down.
AAATTTTGGGTCATCAAGTGACCTAATAGTTATCTATGTTATAGCTTTTGATATTAATTAACCTTATTATTTGGATGATATATTTATATATTTAACTCACTATGGATAATGATAACCTTTGATCTAACTCTAAATCAAATACTCTTTGTGTGGAGATATTTGATGTTGGTTTCTCAAGCCACATCTCACCCATTTTGTAATTGTCTCAATGCTAAGGCTTTTTTTTCCATTATCATATATAGTGAGGAATTTTATAGTGACATCCTCATGTAAATATTATACTAGAGCATGTTAATTTGTGATCATATAGTTTTAATGATAATTTTATAATCCAATCCTCTCATTTGTACCACCCTATACTCCCAAAAGACCTCTATTAAGATATATATACCATGAGGAATTGCCAATGATAGGATTTTACCTACACAATGATTAAAATATGCTATCTCAAAATATAAAATATACCATTACGATAAATAAATTTAATTTATTTATACCTCAATATAGGTAAACGAGCCAATGAGGAGACCAAAGCACTAGAGGGTCCCAGCAAAAGGACAAGGCAAAGTTCCAGAAAGAAAGATACACAAAAAGGAGCTTTGCTAGAGGTTACCACCCAGGAAACTACTTTGAAAGAAAAATAAGCCATGAACTTGATACTGGAACTGGATGAATAATCTGGTCCTTCTTGTTGGTAAAGAAACTGGTACAGATCTTTGTTCTTCTTTTGTTAGCTTTTGTTTGTTGTACCTCCAGACTTCTGTTTCTGGGTTTTGACCGGATGTATCTCTTATGGTTTTAGGACCATTCAAAACATGTTTTTGCTACTTCTCTATAGTGTTTTTTAGGTGTTGCCTGTGGGCTTTGTTGTTCTTTTTTTGCTCTCTGTAAAAGGGTTTCGGGGCCCCTTCAAAACCTGCTTTTACCCCTAATCTAAAACATGTAGGTCGGGACCTACATATTTACTATGCTTAGTGTGACTTCTTATTGTAGTACTAATTTCTACCCTAGATATTTATGGACTTACATATGTGTCATGTATGTATTTATTGGTATTTATTGGTCCTTTTCATCCCTAAGCTCCTCATCTACTAGGCTAGACCTAGTATTCCTTTTATGGCATGGTAGTTTTCCTTATGTTTAGGTAGGGAACATATGTTCCATCTAGTTATGTGTCAGCTAATAGTGGATCTACCTTACTATCCATATCCCTAAGTAAATTGAAATAAAAATCTTGTATTTATCTTACATGTACTTCATCTTTGAACTTAGATATCTAGGTTAATTAGCTTCCTCTCCACCATGAATCCCATGTGACATTATATAATAATTTTGGATTAGATCGGAGCTAAAAGTTACCATTTTTAAGCATAAAGGTCACCTCCCATATACCCATGTCAAAAATATAATGGTGATATTAAACCTTTTTAATCCCTATCATCATAATTTATCTAGTTGTTGATACATGCCTTCAAGGATAAAATCACTCCTTGTGTGGGTCCTAAATTTCTCTACACCCTATACCATCCCACAAAAATTTAGTGGGAGTACCTTTATGCTCTCCCCATAATAGATCCTACCTAGGATTATCCTTGTTATGACTAATATAACATGTGGAGATGTATAGAATTGGAGTGTGATCACCACCCTGTGATTATAGATCCTCAAAATTCCACCACCAAGGTATAGACACACTCCCCCGACATATTATGTTTCTTGTATTATAACTATCTACCATATTTTTGTTTTTATATAGAACCAATAGATGTCTTATATTGAAATCACAACATTTATTTGGGCCCTATTCGGAAGACGTGGTGGTCAGGGTCTCATGTCAACACTATTGAGTTCAATAGATATTTTTTTATAATTCAGGCTATGTGTTAGTTTACACATGCATGTTGATCTCAAAATATCCTAGTTTGTGGGTAATATTTTATCTTCCTTATTAGATATATAATCTTCAAAAACTCTCCAAGTTCAACTCTTAAGTGGTAATTGATAGTTTCTTTTATTCTACTACATCCTATGGATTGGTTGGATTTGATACCTCATGTGGGTCATATTTTTAGTCTTGTTATCCTTGTGCATTAACCAAAAAAACAACATATTTTTAGTATTTATAAATAATTTAAAAAAAAAAAAAAGTTTAAAAAATCATGAGTTTTTTGTATTTATAGTATTTTCCATCTAGGGTGCTAGTTTTTATGAAAACCCATGGTAGCAACAAAAAATTCCTAAGGCCAAATGGTAATAATAAAAATAAATTTCTCATTTACATGAACATTTTTGCATGTATTTTGACAAATTTTATCAAAAAAATTCATCAAAATGAGACAAAAATAACTATGATTAGCCTTAATTCTATGAAAAAAAAAATTAAGTTGAAATCACTTACATGGACCATAGTGGCAACATTTAATTCACTATAGGGTCTCTAGTCATCACTTTTACACAAGGTGAGGCTCTCTAATCATAAATTTTATAAGTCTCATGATGAAAATGAGTAAAAAAAAAGTTTATTTTGGTTATATTTATATGTTGAATTACTATCCCCTTTTGGTGGGCCCCACTTTATTTAACATAGTTATTCATTTGATAGTAATACAAACTCTTATCATTTTGTTTTAGAATGTTTTGAATGTAATGGTGAATTTATTTTATCCTTTTGTATAAGTAAGTACCCCCTTAAACCACTATAATGATTTAGGCCCAGAGATACATTTTTTTATGGTGTTATTTTTGAGTCATGTAAGTCTCCAATAATTTCTTTTATTTTTTTTTACGAATTCCCTTTGGTTGATGGTTAATATATCAACCATAATAAACCAAAAATTTAAAATGATAGCATTTTAAGTTATGTGTTTTTTTTATTTCCATCAGACTTGATACACTATATTTTTATAATTTCCACTTTGAGGTTTCCTTTCCCTTGGCTACCCCACTTGGATTTATGGTCCATCTTTTCTATGATTTATTCTTTGTAATTTTATTGGGTTCTTGGGCCTTTTATTTGACTATACCCATTTTAGATTACATTCATTTGGGTGTGTTTTTTCCACTTCCTTGCATTAATAGTATATATTATTTCATACAATTGATCTTACATGATATTATATAAATCTAATCTTTACCTCTAATAGTATTAGTTAGTGCATATTATTTTGTATTCTTTGGGATATTTATATTTATTTATTGGATGATGTTGTTTCTTTGTGTTTTTCTCCAGCACATTTTGACCATTTTTTTAGATCCTCTCTATAAAGTCTTCTCTTTATGATTGTGACTTTTCCTTGTTCTTGGTCTCCTACTATGGCACTTTCCCATCATCTCCAATTTTGAGATAGTCCATATTTTTCTACCTCTTATGTATTTTTAACTTATCTTATTTTATCATTAAATGGTGATTCAAATTATTGGTGATACTCAATGAAACTTAGGACTCATGTTTTAAAATTGGAATATTGATAACTCTTAGGTTTGTGACATCAATGTGGTTGGTGTTTTTCTAACTAGTGAGACTAATAATGCACCTATTTATCATATAATTATTGGATCCCTAGATGATTCCCATGGGATGGGAATGTCCTATGTAAAATTATTTTTTGACTCATTCTTGGTCATATATTACCTCATAAAGGGTTATAATTTCCATAGCATTGATTTTATCCCCCTCTTCAAGGAGGCTCATGACTTACTCATGCTTTGAGGACTTTCAGATTTCCCACATTCATTAATATGACAACACTAAAGCTAATGTTGTGGTCAATGAAATATTTTAAATTATTGGATTATGAGTCTTATGTTATTACAAAATTTTATAGCATTTAAAAAATATATATATCTCTAAAGAATTATTCTAATAAACTTTGTTATACCTTGTGACTTGATACATCATTTGGCAAGGGACAACTTACATATATAATTTTCAATTAGTATGATAAGAGTTATTTTTCATACTTTATTTATTATTAGTTTGATTAAACATATTAACATTCATAACTTTCAGATGTAGATAGAACACAATATTATATCTTGTCACATTTGATGCAAAATGGTTGAGGTTGTGAATAATTGTTAATGGTATCTCTTGTTTAGAGTATTTCAACATTGTTAAAAAATAGGATAATTTATGATAACATTTGTATCTCTTAAATATTGAATAAAATTTGTTTTTAATGTCAATAGTTCAATCAAACACTCTTGAATAACATTAAAAATATATTTATCAAGGTTAATGGTTTTACGAATATCGCACAATTTTATTCTAATGTAAAATTATATAACTTGAATCGCTATGGGTAAAAATGAGGTTTTTATACCCACTAAGCTAATAAATTATTTTTTCAAAACTTATTAATAATTTGAATCTTATTTTTCCATTTTGATAGCCATTATAACAATGAAACTTATCATAATGTGTAAGGTATACAACATTGAAATTATATGAATAAGTTTAATTCTTAGACATCATAATATACATTTTAGAGCATTTAAGGTGATGTGTTATAAATATATTGAATATTTTTAATCTAAAATATAAGATGGCGATAGACATTTCAAGACATAATTTTGAATGGTGACATCTTTTGTGTTTTTAGAGCATTGATTTTTTTTTTAAATATTGAAATGTATGAAAGTTGATATGCTTGGTTTTGGAATTTACTAGTAATTAATGAGATAAATACAAAGGATGTGCAAAAATTAATTTAAAATACCTCAACCATTATCATATTTATTCACATTCAATGTAGATGCATATGGATTCACAATATTTTGAAGTTTATTAATTTTTTTGTTTTTGTAAATTTTTTATTTTTTTTCATTTTGGTTCAAGCTTAGAAGCATAGTATATCTCTAGAAAATTATATAAAGATTTAAAATTTGATAAATTGAGTTATTGAATCTAAGTATGATATTTGTTCGTATGTTTAGTTTGATAAATACCAAGGTGGAAGAGGATATAGTTTCCAATTTTTTGATAGTTTGATATTAACACTTTACGTAGATGATGTAAGTCATTATTTGGGTTTAAATGATTGATAATTTGTAAAAATGGTTGAGTTTTAAGTTATTTTTTATTAAATTAATAACATGGTTTACATTAAAACATATGAGTGGTTATTCTAGAGTTGTGAATGAATGAATAAATAGATACTTTTTGGATTATATCCATTATTTCATTATGTTCTTTTCATTCTTAAAACCCTAGTTGTTTACATTTGGTTATGGTTAAAGGATATTATTTTTTCAATTTGAAAGCTTAGTAAATTAGTTTTATTTTTTTAGGTTTTTATATTTAAATAATTTAAGTTTATTTCTTGATAATAATAGTTAACTTGGTACATTTTAATTCAAGTATTTTATTTTTTAAAACAAGTTTTGGGTTTGTTTTGATTATAAAATATAATGATTTTACTACAATTATTAATGATCTAATAATAAATTTATTCTAGACTAAATTCCCACGAAGTATTTTTAATTTGTCATGTGATGAAATTCATGCATCTACTTTGATTTATTTTTCTACTTTTTAATATGAAAAAATGCTCTTTAATTGAAATAAACATCTATAATATATAAATGGTTTAAAGAAAAAATCTCTAAGTGATTTAAGTTTTTAGTTTTGAGTTGCATAATTTATCAATATTTTTTAAATTAATAAAATATTAATGGTTTAGACTATGCTTATACATACATGAAGAGTTTACATTCTAGTTTTATAGGTGCAATGATTTTAGTATGGAATGATATCTCCAGTTGTTGATAAACTATTTTTTAGTTCTATGAAATTATTTTGAAACATATTATTATATTTATAGTGGTATAATTTACAATTTGTTCTTTCTAGGTATAATAAATAACCTTGATGACATTTATATTCTTTTCATTTGAAACCCTAACATCAATATTTTATTATAATAATATTATTCCACTTTAGTTAAGTTTTATTAATTGAAAAGAGAAGGTTTTGTGATCAATTTTATATGAAACAAATTATTTTATTTTGGAAAGAAATGTCACTCTTCTCAATGGTGATTTATGTTACTTCATGAAAATGAGTTTGTATTTTAGACCATATATTTGTGAGCATATTTTTTAAGTTCAAATGTTTTTGTTTGATTGTGCATGTTTGATGAGTTATAAGATTGTAATGGGTGAACCTGAAATTATTTTTAGTTTATGCATGAATAAATTTCATAAGTCTATATTCATAGTCCTTTGAATTGATAAATTATCTTCTTGTGTGGTTTTATATGGTTTCATTATACATACATATTGAAAAAATAATAATTTCATATAAGTTTAGATGGAAATAAATGTGCATGGATGATTCATTTTCATTCATGATAGTGATATCTAGTTTTGTATTGGGACTATCTTCACTTGTAGCATTGTGTAATAAATTTATTTATTATAACCATGAAATTGAACCCTATTTTATAACTTAATCATGTTGTGCATATTTTTATAATGTTATGTTTCAACTTATCTGTCAATGAACTCAACATTTTCAAGCTTATTTTTTAGATAATAAAAATGGTTTTCAAGTGAATAGTTGTCTACAAGTCTTGGGATTATTTGCTTAAAACTAATTAAAGGTATACATATAATTGATATGATTTTTTAATCATATAATGTCCAATGTTCCAATAAATAATTTTATTTTGATGATATGAAGGTGTATATTTTGAAATAAATTTCACATTTAGATACATGGTTTACTTCAATGAGTTATTTGGTTTTAATTAAGAATGAGGATTCATTCTTGTATTTCATATTTCTAAATAAATTTTAAAGATAAAATTTTATATATAAAATCTAGGTTTATTTATTTTTTAATACACATGTCATCATATTTTTTATTATTCACATGAGATTTCAAATATATGTCATAACCCTACCTTGTGGCCCCTTACATATATTTGATTATAACTTGTTTTATCATGTTTTGATATCACTTGGACTAATGATGATTGATATTGGTTTTGTTTTAAAGGTTAAGATGTGAGATATCTTAGCTAGTTGTTGTGATTATGCTACATCATGGTTGATGCTTACATTGAATTCATTTTATCTTGATATATATATATATATATATATATATATATATATATATATATATATATATTACTTACATTGGATTAATTTTATCCTATTATATGTCATAACCCTACCTTGTGGCCCCTTACATATATTTGATTATAACCTGTTTTATCATGTTTTGATATCACTTGGACTAATGACGATTGATATTGGTTTTGTTTCAGTGGTTAAGATGTGAGATATCTTGGCTAGTTGTTGTGATTATGCTATATCATGGTTGATGCTTACATTTAATTCATTTTATCTTGAGATATATATGTTGATTTAGTTTAGTTATGTTATTATATATTACTGATTTAGCATGTTTCACTAATGTAGATTGACATTAACTACTCTTGTAGCTATTTATTATGTTTTTTTATTTATGTTAAATGGGGGGTTTGAAATAGGGTCCCCAGACCCTAGGAGAAGTAAAAAAACAAAAGAAATAATAGGCTATCCAAGATTATAAAGGAAGGACAAACCCTATCTAGAAACAACTAAAACACAACCTAGAAATAACCACAAAACACCAAAAGAGCTAATCTAAATCCAAACTACCAAACACATCTTCCCAACATGCCTTCATCCTATTGAGGTTCATATCAATCTATAAATAAATTTTCATGATCAATGGTGTATTGAGACCCACTGATTTGACCCTTCTTGCCCTTTCCTTTTCTTTTAAAATTAGGCTCAAACAACTCTTTGAGATGAGCTCATAGGTTTTCAACAATATATATCCCTTCATACATTAAAAATTTAGTATAATTAACTAAAAAGTTAATATTATTACAATGATTTTCATTAACTTATTCTAACAACTCCATTCTAAAATCTAGGCCTTGAATCTAGTTGTATTCCTCCCTAGCTGCCAAGGTTTGGGTCATCCTTGCATTTTCCAGATATAACACATTTACCTTACCCTTTAGCTCAGTGATCTCACACATAAAACACCTCATAATATCTTTCTAGATTTCAATTTCTTCTACAATTTTATTTGAGCTCTCCTTGCCTTTGATCGATGTAACTAAGTTATTTAAATCCATGTTTTGATCCTTCTAGTTTAGGTAAGTCTCCACTTTTTTGATTAGGCAACCAGAAGCTCCCTAATCCCCTTATCATTCTATGATGCATTTAGTTCTTGTTCAAGTTTACTTCCCTACTAAACTTCATTCATGGTCATTAGTACTAACTCTGGTTCCATTTAAAACTATAAATGACTATACTTAAAATGTTACTTCATGTTTAATGATTCATTCTAAATTTATTATTATTTTATCAACATAATCTCAATATTCATGATGTCTTATTTGATGGATGTAATAACTAGGTCATGAGTTAGGTTCAAAGGTGGGTTTGGAGATCTCATATATACTTGAGGGGTGATTAAGTAGTCATAAGTCACTCCATTAGGCATAATATGTATGATGTGATACTAAGCCATTACAATTTATATTTCTATTTTATCATCACTTTATGTATTTTATTGATATTTATGTATATTGTGCATATGCATGTTATGGTTCCTTACTTGGAGTTAATAAGTTTTGATTTTGTTGTTACTCTTGTTTGATCCTCATGTGCTTGAAGTGGCTTGTCTTATTATCCTAGTTGGTTTAGGTTCGACTAGACTTGTATGGGTCTCTTGGCCTTGGAAACACCATCATGGAACACCCCTTCATGTTAATTCAACTCACCATAATTTATTTGATCAACTTAAAAGGGTTTTTCTAATTAGTATTATCTTAATGATTGTGCTTATTATTTTTGTTATTATTGATCTTGTGTAGACTAAAAGGAATTTAATTATTGTTATCATTTTAAAGATTTTATTGTTTATTTTTATTAATAATTAATTTACAATTTTTGGTAATTGTATTATTTAATGATTTTATTGTTTTTTTTAACTTAATGAATTATGTAATCATTATTATTATTTATTAGTGTTGTATTCTTTTGTTTCATTTTTATTGACCTTGGGTAGAATAAAAAAATCATTATTATTGGGTTCATTTTATTTTTATTTTTTTCATTGTGGCATTCTATTATTTTTGGTTGACTTACGCCCCTTAGACATACTTCACCCTTCCTTTTTTAGAGTCACTCTACTAGGTGAAAACCCTATTCTAGGTGTAGGGCATGGAGGAGGAGAATGGAGAGTTTATGGCTTATTCGGCTTGTGCTTGAGGGTTTTGTGGGGTGAGCTTGGTTGGGTAAGGAGCATCCTATTGAAAGAAGGAAGCCATGATATTTACTATGATGACCTATAATTTCTTCTAAGTAATAAATGTGTTGATTTTCAATGATGAACATTATGATTCCTTAATTGGGCATGACTACTATAATAAAATTAGATAATTGTGTTAGATTCATGGGGAAGTTGTGAGACTTCCCTATGAATCTGTAATGGCCAAAATTGATTTCTTATTTGTTGGGTACTATAAGATTATTTTGGGATTTTAATTTTTTGATTGCATTTATTAAAAAGTGAGAGAATTTAAACAAAGGGTTTTTGTAAATTAGGCATATACTCAAAGTTCAAATATTAACTAGAACACTTGCACTGCCTCCAGACTAGCTTAACTAGAATTTTAATCATAATTATCAATTTGGTCTCTTTGTATGGGTCTATTTTATATTGATGGATCTCTTTTCTATTAATCACTAATAGAGTTTTATAGATATTATATGTAGTCTCTTAAATAACTAGTAGTGATAATTATGATGCCCAATCAGGTTTGTTATTATGGGCTTGATTTTTTTGATAATGTTTTGTTAGATATCATATGTAAATAAAGACATTTTTTTGAGTCTTTAATGCCTTCCTTATATGTGATTATATTCAATCTTTATTTTTTATATATTGTATATAAATATGGATTGATTTTTCTAAAGCTTTAATGCCTTCCTTATATGTGATTCTATTTAAGATTATTTTCTTGGATATCATATGTGAATTAGTATATATTTTTTTGAATCCTTCATGTCTTCCTGATATATGACTATGTTCATGCTTATGTAATCTTTGGTGGTCACTTGATTCCACACCCTCTTCTATGCCTATCTCTCTTATAGATTTTTAAGTTTCAGTATGTAATAAAATTTATTTAATTTTCTGATCATAGACCTCTATTTTACTCATGTTGTTGAAGTGGGTTCCCCCAAACAATTGGGTTGTAATATTAGTTACAGACTTCAAATTGTGTCATACCACTTTTTTATAATGAGGTTGCATTATTATTTGGGTTCAGGTTTGATTAAATATTTGAAAAAATAAATGATGGTTGTACATAGCTATTTATAAGCCAAACCAATTATATTATCAATGAGTGTACCTCTTTCTCTTTGACTCAAATGAGTCAATTTGGCTAATGTGGATTGAATCTAGTGTGTGTAATTATTTTACACCCAAGCAAGCCTCTTGGGTTGAGCAATAGACTTGGCTAGACTTTTTGGTCTTTCTAAATGGATATGATAGATCTTAATTTACTAAGTAAATCATATCCTATAAACATTCATTGTATGCCTTAGGTAATAATTAGGCCAACTGGTCTAATTAAGTGTTATGTTTCTATGTTGATTGCATTTATTTTCTCATCTTTTATTGACAAATTTTCAAAATATATATTGGTGACTTAGTATACTTTGCATACCACTTACCTCACTTGAGTACCTAGTTGTTGGAACCCTCCACCTAGCTGATGGTTGGGGTAGTAAGCGACACTAATGGTTGGACTCATAAAGCTAGTTTTGAGGGGTGTTCTCCTTTCTATGTTCATCCTCTTCCTTTGATGCACATGTTTCTTGACCATGTCAATTGGTATATGATTATTGGTGGGCGTAATGGATTGGACCTTGGCTATTCATTTTATGTACTAGTTCTATTTCCTTGCATTATGGAGCTTATAACATTATTATGTTGGAAAGATCAGTATGGCTTATGATTCTCTTATTGATGGTGGTAATGTAGATGGTATCTTGGTGTGTGTGTGTATATATATATATATATATATAAACCAAGATACGATTGTCTTATTGATGGTGGTAATGCAGATGGTATCTTGGTTTTACATACATATATAAACCAAGATACCATCTGCATTACCACCATCAATAAGAGAATCATATCTTGGTTTATATATATATATATATATATATATATATATATATATATATATATATATATATATAAACCAAAATATGATTCTCTAATTGATGGTGGTAATGCAGATGGTATCTTGGTTTATATATGTATGTAAAACCAAGATACCATCTGCATTACCACCATCAATAAGAGAATCGTATCTTGGTTTATATATATATATATATATATATATATATATATCTTGGTTTATATATATATATATATATATATACACACACACACACACACATACATACCAAGATAACATTTACATTACCACCATCAATAAGAGAATCATAAACCATATTGATCTTTCCAACATAATAATGTTATAAGCTGCATAATGCAATGAAATACAACTAGTACATAAAATGAATAGCCAAGGTACCATCTACATTACCACCATCAATAAGAGAATCATATCTTGGTTTATATATATATACATATATACATATATATGTGTAAATATG
>JARHVA010007482.1:377500-392500 GCA_037957365.1 Torreya grandis | reverse complement strand
ATATTATGGTGACTTTTAATCTTATGTTGTGTTGGTTTTTAGAATTGGTTTAGAAATATCCACTTATTAATCTCATGATGTGATAAGACATTGCCTAAGCAAGATGGTGAGATTTTTTTTTGGGGTAATTTTAGACCTTAATTATTAAGTGTTTCACTTTTATTTGTCTTATTTGCATATATATAAAATGGAAAACAAGACATTATTTGATTTGCATAATACCATTCTTAACATTCTTGGCATTATCTAATAGAACAATAGGGATATTGGCTGTAATGTTTTTGGCATCTTATGCAAGAATTATTTATTAAATCTCTTGATTTATTAACCCATGAATACATGGGTAACCAAACACTTAGGTAGGAGTAATGGTCCCTAGGTAGTCCAATAGAGAAGATGAATGCCTTTGCAAGGTTTAAATATTGTCAGTATGGATCTACATACTAATACCATCTCAAATAACACATCAATCTAAGGCAAACATACTTATCTATGTAATTACATAGTGGTTCTTATCCCCAGGTAAACATATAAAGGTAAAATAATCTAGTTATTGGTTATTATTAATCTATGTATTGATTATTTAAATGCATTGTACTACATCAGAGTTGTGTAGCAAACCCTAAAAATTATTTTATTGTGTGCTCTGAAAGGCAATTCCATTTTTTTTTGTGGGGGAGTTATTTCATATAGTATTATATCATGTTATTTAAAGGTTATGGATGAGTTTATGGGCATATTAAACTAATTTTAACATATACTTGACAATTTTGGTTGAGCTTTTGCGTGTTTGTGCATACTTTTGTAAAGACTTACATTTACATAATATACTTCTAGATTACTTTAAATACACACAATATGGATGTGAATATTATTTTTAAGGCTTATTTTATATCAACATGTATGTTTATTCCTTGTATGGATGAATAAAACTTGTTGGTTATGCTGCATTTGCTAAGATTAAATTGGAATAATGTATGATTGAGTGCATAAAAAACATTGGGTTAAATTATTTACCTTGTGTGGAGAAATATATGTCTTATATGCTTGGAAGGGCTATGTTATGACCTTTATAAAGAAACATAATCTATTGGGTAAATTAAATAGTGATTTATTATGTAATACTAAAGTGCTAAAAATTCCTACATTTATGGAATCTATGTATGTGTCAAATTGATAAATTTATGCAATAACCTTATGATGCTTAATCGTATCCTTGGTTGGGTTAACCCTTACCTAATCAAGTTGTGTCAGGACAAGTTTCACCTTTTAAATGTTGAATTGTATGGAAAATTCAATGGGAGACTAGGGATAACTACTTTACCCTTAGAATTGAGGAAATAATGTTTGGTATCTAATGATTGACTTGTATGGGCAAGTCATCAGTAGATGATTATAACATTATGACCTCAAGAAGAACAAGGGTTAAGCTTAACCATAAAGGGATGAGTAGGGTGAGCGTATCTAATTTATTTTGGTAAATCAGTAAGGCTTGGGATCTCTACTTGTGAAGGAGCATCTTGAGTTGAATTAGAGCTTGATCTTGTTTATGCAATTTCCTCTTTTGAGAAAATTGGAGAAGCATGTGGTTTTGTAACTACATAAGGTTAAAAGTTCATAAGTGTGTATAAATGTTTATTTTGATCATTTTTTTCATTTATGATGTTTATTTTAATCATGGATATGTTGATCTCCATGAGGATGCTATGTTAACCATGGATATGATTTACGTCTATGAGGATGTTTAATTTGATCCTGACTAAGTTATGCATCCATGAGGATGTCTATTTGGATCATGGATATGTTTTGGAAGCCATGAGGATGTTTATTGTGAAGTTAATTTCAATTTGATGATTATGGGAAATTATAATTTTCATGGTAGTAATATAGCATTCACCTCATGTCTTAACTAATTTCACCATTTCCTAAAGAGATGTTATGTTCAATCAAGCATCACTATTCAAACTTTGACTTGTTGGATTAATTAAATTAGAATAATAGTGATATGAAATTATTATTGGAATAATGAGATAATGCATTGGTGGCTATTGATAGCTTGCAAGGGAGAGCTATCTGATGATGTTGAGGTTTATCATATTGGGAGGTCTAAGGGTGCGACTCAGGACTAGAGGACCTAATGGGGTGAATTTGAATAACTTTCTTGGATAATTTAGAATTTTTTGGGGATATTTGGTCTATTGGGTAGCATGATCCATCTATCCAAGATGTGTGGACATTGTTCATAAATTTTTTAAACTTGTGGAGATATATTTTATGGGACTTGTTGGAACACAACCTTTCTTAAAAGAAGATAATCATAATTTAAGATCCTTGGGTCTAATCTTGTTATACTATATGATGGATATTTGATGTCATTTGGATGGAATCTAGACTTCAGGTGACCCTATGGGAATCATGGACCCTTGTAGTTTACCATCATGTGTGCTTAATTGTTGTGATGTGAAATTACCTTGGCACAAACTATCAAACACCTGAGTCAATTATGCATGACCTATCTCATATGGTTCTTCCTTTGCTTGTAAAACTATTATGTGTTGTGTAAACTATTACATTTCATTGATTATGATAAATCATGTAAATATGTATCTTCACTATATAGTTTGCACATAGTTTTAGATTATGGTAAAATCAGGTTTTGAAGGGGCACTGAAACCCTAGTACAAGGAAAGAAAGAACGAGCATCCAAGACCACAGGCAAGGCCTAAAAACTACAATAAGGAAGTAGCAAAAATAGGTTTTTAATGGGCCTGAAACCACCAGAAAGACAACTGGTCAAAACCCATATTTAACAAAGATCTGGCTACACCAAAGGCAGAAGATAACAAAAAAAACCATAGAACAGGACCAGTTTACATAACCAACAAGAGGAACTAGACTATTCATCCAGTTCCAATATCATTTTCATAGTTTCTTTTCCTTTCACAACAGTATCCTGGGTAGTGGTTGCCACCAACACGGCTCCTTTTTGTGTAGCCTTCTTTCTTGAACTTTGTCTCATCCTTTTGCTAGGTACCTCCAAGGCTTTGGTCTCCTCGTTAGCTCTTTTTCCAATATTGATAGCAGCAACACAAATATTGGACGTAACTTCCTCCATTTTCATTCTATTGTCCTTAATGAGTTCCCAGGGGTTATTCTCGTAGGCTTTGAGCTTGACTGGGATATCTCTTATCTGATTTTCCATATTGTTAATTTTGTTCCATACAGCTTTTAGAGTATCTTCCATAGTTTCCACTTTCCTTTTGAGATCCATGATCTCCCTACATGTCCAAGAATCAAGTTGGAAAGATGCCTCTGCTTTGCAATTGACCCAAGTCATTGGTTTGTGTGTTTCATCATTCTATGTTTTCCCTCTCCATTCCTCAAAATTTTTATTGGGGCAGTTCTTGGCTTCATCAAAGGTATCCTCTTGACCCTTTTGATCCTGTTCTTTAATTCCAGTTTGAATTTCCATGTCCATTTATTGATTATCATCCTGAACTGTAGTTTCCTTTTCATTTCTTGAAGCAGGGTCCTCAACAGGGCCATCCTAGACAAATTCATCCTCTGACACTTTCTGATTTTCCTCCATAGCTTCTGTTCTATTTGTAGAATCCTCCTCTGTGTTGACATTTTCTTTTTCATTCTTCTCAGGACATTCTTCATCCTCATTAGAGTTTGTATCCCAGCTTTCAGTTCCTTCTTCTTCCTCCAAGTTTTCCTCCTTGGGTTTATCAATTCTCTCCCATTCAGTATCTTCTTCTACATTCTAATTTTTAGCGCTAGGGAGCTTGATTTTGCCTTTCCCTTTTACACTTTCACTCTTTCTGTTCCCTGACTCCTTATTTTTCCCCTGGTTAGGGTGCTTTACCATTGCATTATTCTTGCAATAGCCTTCGATTAACAGAATAAGGCCTTCATGTAGGATAGGGCACATTTCCTTTTTCCTATGAGCATATAAACTTTGGACCAAGGAGAAGCGAAGGTAAAAGGGAAAAAACAAACGTACCTTGTGCCTAAAATGGTTAAGGAAGACAAAGTGGAGTTTGTGCACTCACTTACTTCTTTCGTCCAGGATGAAGTACTCCCTTATACAGCGTAAGACATCCCTCCATATCCCTTTAATCTGATCCAATTCATAGAAATCCTCGTTCTTGACCAGCTTCTAATCTTCCTCACCCATCTTGGGGAACTTACAAAAGGCCTCATTCGAAATGCTTGTCTGCTTGGATAATTTAAGCCCATCCATAGGCAGCTCTGTTACCTCTGCTATAAAATCCTCTGTTAGGTTCACTGTGATACCATGCAAGGTGACCCTTTCATCAGTCCAATTTTTGAAAAAAGCCATTGTGATATGTAGTTTTGACCCATGGAGCCTTTCCATATAGTTTACAACTTTTCCTTTCTACAGAATTCTCCAGACTTCTTGTTTCTCTTTCCATTCATCACAGCTCTTGGGTTCCTGCTTCTTAGGTTCTCCCTTCCTTTCGTAAGCCATACTCATTTTATTTGAAACCCAGTCACTATGGTCTTTACGATGATCCCACCTGCTGCCAAATTGATTAGAAAGTCGGCTTTGTTTGTGCATATTTAGGATCCGCTTCTCACTCTTAAGGGCCTTCCTCTTTAATGATTGTTGTCCTTTCCCCGCGATGCCACTCCTCCAACTCATTATATTTCTATTACACTCCAATATTTCCTTCCTTTGAATGGGTTACATCATGAAGAATGAGCACCCTCAAATCCACATTCTTTTCTAATGTTACATGCCACCTCACTGTTTGACCTGTCCGGACTGCACAATTAGCTAGCCAATCTGCAACACCATTGGCTTCACGAAAGGTGTGGGTTATAGTCACTTAAATTTTTTTAATTAATGCTTTCATCTCCATTACCTTAGCCTCTATGGTCCAAGACACAATATTTTTATTGTTAAGAATATTTATGATATTCAATGAGTCCCCTTCAAGCCACAATTTGGGATATCCCGAGTCCACAACTATTTTGATGGTCTGAAGGGCAGCTGTAGCTTCGGCAATGTGGCAATTCGATTTACCAATGGGGATTGCAACAACATCAATTACCTTTCCTTTATGGTTTCTCAAAACTCCACCACAACCTGCATTCCCCGGGTTCCCTTTGGCATCACCATCAAAGTTTCCTTTAATCCATCCTTGAGGGGGAACATTCCAAGTAACTCCTGATCTAGGATTATCAGGTTTACCTTTAGAATTATCCGTCCTTAAGGGGTTATCCACTTGGAGAGTTGAGCTTGGATTCTTTTGTGATAAAAAATTCTCCTTTATAGCTCTAATGATGTTCTGTCCTACCACCCATCCAGGAAGTTCTTTATTTCTAAAGATTCGGTTATTTCTTTCCTTCCATATTCCCCACCAAATATGGGGAAGAGTAAGTTTCCATAAAAAAAGAACTTCAGGATTCTTGGAGGGGCAGTACCAGCTTTTGAGAGATAATTCCACGTTTTTGTGATGGATCCATGCAATGCCCCATAAATTGAGGATCTCTTTCCAAACTAGCTGAGTGAAGGAACAATTCACGAACAAATGATCTCTATCTTCAAGGTCTTTCTTACAAAGAATACACCTATTTACAATATTTATTTCGTGTTTTTGTAAATTATCCAAAGTCAATATTTTGTTTTGGAGAAGGGTCTAGAAAAAGAATTTGATTTTAGGGATGAGCCCCTTAATCCAGGCTCTCGTCCATAACGGTTTGCTACCATTTCCCTTTGAGGTGAAGATGGAAGAAACTTTAAACTGTCCGCTTGGCTCATTATGCCAAACAATTTTATCTTCATGGTTAGGATATAGTGATATAGCATTTAGGGATAATTGAATATCCTTGAGATCTTGATCATAGTCAGTGAGGTTTACCCAAGAGTTGTTCTGCCAGTATTGGTTAACCATTATTCCCACTCTTTGCTTGCATCTATCTATAACATCTTTATCTTGGATTTCTTCTTGCAAAGGTTTTCCTCTTAACCAAATATCTTCCCAGAACTTCACCTTTTTACCATTGCCAACTTTCCATGAGCTTCCTTCTTCTAAAACATGTTTTGTCCCCTGGACTGCCCCCCATATGGTAGAAGGATGAGAAATGTCTGGAGTATTAAAGAATTCAGGGAGTGACTTTGCCTTGAATAAGTACTTGTGCTTCCATATTTTACTCCATTCTTTATTTTCCTGATAAACCCTCCACCCCTGTTTAGCTAAGAGGGCTGTGTTCATACTTCTAATTTTCCTTATACCTAGTCCACCTTCCCTGATAGGTTTGCAGATGTTATCCCATGTTATATGAGGCATTCTCCTTTTCTCCTCAGTACCTGACCAAAGAAAGTTTCTCTAGATTTTTTCAATGGCTTTAGAAAATTTAGTGGGGATTTTGAAAAGACTCAAAGCGTACGTAGGTATGCTTTGAAGACTTGCTTTGAGGAGTGTGAGCTTTCCACCTTGGCTTAGAAGACTGCCTTTCCATCCTTCCAATTTCTTACTAAATTTGTTAATAAGTCCTTCCCAAAAAGCTTCAGGTGCTTTCAACCCAAAAGGGAGACCAAGGTAAGAGGAGGGAAAAGATCCTATGGAGCATTCAAGGATTTTTGCTATTTTGTTCTGTCTGTAATCTGGGGTATTAGTAAAGAATACTATGCTTTTGTTCCAGTTAATCAATTGTCTAGAGGTAGAGGAATATAGATTTATAGCTTCCTTTAGAGTTCTAGCTTCTGTGACTTCAGACTGTCCCATGAAAATAGTGTCATCCACAAATTGACCGTGGGAACATATTAAAGGATGCGAAGAGGGTTTCAGTCCCTTAAATAATCCTTTACGAACTAAGTCCCCTAGGTATCGCCCCATGCTATCAGCCATGATAATAAATAGAATAGGGGAGATAGGATCCCCCTGTCTTAATCCCCTAGATGGATTGAAAAAATGAGATGAACTCTGATTTACCAACACAGCTATAGAAGTTGTAGATATCAGCTATTTGATAATATCAACCACTCTTTCTTCAAAGCCAAAAGCAATAAGGCTATTTGAAAGGAATAGCCAATCCAACCTGTCATATGCTTTAGCTATATCCACTTTCATTAGGAACCCCTCTTTGTTTGAGCTGGACAGTGAGTGAATATTCTCATGCACCATTATAACAGAGTTGAGGATTTGTCTGCCTAGAATGAATCCATTTTGCTAATCAGCTATTATCGAAGGGATCACTTGAATTAATCTGGTCATTAGAACTTTGGATATTATTTTATAGGAGTTGCACAAGCTAATCGGTCTGAACTGATCAGGGCATTCAGCTCTAGCCTTTTTTGGAATAAGGCACAAAAAAGTGGCATTAACTTCCTTCAGCATCTGTTTAGCTCCAAAAAACTCCTTCACCGCATTACTAACATCCTTGCCTATAAGTTTCCATAGCTTTTGAAAAAAAAACATGGGGAAACCATCTGGTCCAGGTGCTTTTTCTCCTCCTAAAGATCAAACTGCTTTGAAGATTTCCTCCTCCTTAGGTATAGAACATAACATATTATTCTAATTCTTCGAGACCAATGGAGGAATTACGCATAGGATATCAGCCTGGCTTTTCAAGTTGATGTCTCTATCAGCCTTCATCAGGGAAGAGAAAAATGAGATCATTTCCTCCTTTATTTCCTTTTCCTCTGTTATCTTCTGATCTCCTTTTTTCAAGTGATGAATATGTGTTTTCGCTCTGTGTTTCAAAGTGGAAAGATGGAAAAACTTTGTATTTTTATCTCCTTCTTTCAACCATTGCACCCTAGATCTTTGTCTCCAATAGGTTTCTTCCTTAGTTATAATGTTTTGATATTGAACCAATTGTTCACTTTCTTCTCTATGGGATTCTGGGGTATATCCATTTTGCTGAATTTTTTCCTGAATTCTACTGATATCCTCCTTGATGGTCTTCTTTTTCTCAAAAATATCTCCAAAACTATCCTTATTCCATTTCTTAACTTCCTTTTTAACATTTTTAAGTTTGGAGGCAACTCTGAAGAGAGTTGTTCCCTCAATAGGTATATTCCACCACTCTTTTATTTTGCTTTCAAACTGTGGGTGCTGCATCCACATCTTTTCAAATCTGAACGAATGATTCTTTTTTTGGTTCAATTTGACCGCTGTAAGGATAAGAGGGAAATGATCCAAGCCTATTCTATGGCATGCTTCCAACTTACAAGTATAGTCTTTTATCCAGTCTGGGGAAATGAGAGCCCTATAAAGCTTGGCCTGTATACATTGATTATCAAGTCTCTTATTGCTCCAAGTATACTGAATTCCTTGTAGCTCCACATCTATTAAACCTTATTTACTTATAAACTCCATGAGATCAAATCTCCCTTCCATTTGAATAGTGTTACCACCCATTTTCTCATAATCATAGAGAGGAACATTAAAATCTCCCATTATAATCCATCGCCCACAATAATCTTTGCTTCTGAGTTTTGAGAAAGTTTCCCATACCTTTTTCCTTTCATTCCTGGCATTAGGAGCATAGATATTTACAACATACCATCTTTCCTTTTGGTCTACACTAGTTATATTAACAGCCAAATTTTTTTACTTTCCATCAAAATAGAACCAGAATATTGATATTTTTCCATAGCATCATGGTTCCTCCTGAAGCACCTTCAGAGCTACTAGCCTTAATGGTATAATTTTTAAAGCCTTTGATCTGTTCTGCTTTCTCTTTACTCATTTTGGTTTCTTGAAGCAGAAGGAGGTCTGGCTTTTGCTCTCTGACAAAATTCCTAACTAAATCTACTTTATATATGCTATTTATCCCCCTAATATTCCAACTAAGAATTCTCATTTGTTTTTATTGTTTAGGAGACATTGCTTCAGGGTTACCTGCTTTCCATCTGCTATATTGTGCTTACTTTCCATCTCTCTATTCTTCTTTGCAGATTTTTTCCCAGGTTTATCTGAATATCCTACATCCGGTTTTAATTTGACTTGCATTTCAGATCCTTTTCCTTCTTTACTCCTAAGAGGACTATTTACTTTCGCACTGCCATTCCTCGTCATCATGTGATTAGTGTTGTTCTTTTTCTCTCCTTTTATCTTTTGGTTTTTTGAGTTTTTTCCAAACTCTTTATTTTCTTCTGCCATTAAGGCCTCTTTCACTGGAGTGTTATTTTCAACCTTTACTACCTCCTACTTTTCCCCCATCTGAACTTCACACAAATCTCCCTCTCCTTCTTCTATGTTGTTCCCCCCTTCAGGTAATACTTCTCCTTCCTCTAATCCTTCATTATCCTTTACCTTAGAAAATTGATTTTCTAAACTTTGGGTGTTCTGGTTTAGGAAATTAGCTCCTTCTGTTAGAAGATCTGGTTTTTTGTCCTCTGATCCCTTCCCCTCCTCTTCCATCAGGGGACTAAATTTTTTAATAGGGGCTCTATTGCTCCTAATAAATTTAGGTCACCCTCTTCTTTTGTTGCAGAGATTTTATCCTTGTCTATGTGTTGGTCAGCTAAGGCTTCTTGAATCTTCCCTATCTTTTGATAGTCTTCTTTTACCTTCCATATTTTCTTTTGTTGGATCTTTATATTTTTCCCTTCCTGAAAATTTCTTGAAAGGGATCTACCCCTGTTGGGACAATTCTTAACCCAATGCCCCTGTTTCTTGCACGCATAGCAAGAATTTGGAAAATCTTTGAAGACAATCTCTTGGGTTTTCTTACCAAGCTTAGAGATTAGTTCCACTTTTTTGGGGAGATGGTTCAGGTCTGCCACTTTAACATAAATTCTGGTGCTTTGGAGTTTAGTTATTGAAGCCATGGCGTTATCCACAGCCACTAACTCACCAAATGAACTAGCAATTCCATTGAAAATGTCCTCATGCCAGAATTCTAATGGAAACCTAGGTAGTCTAGCCCATATAGGGGTAGTTAAGAAGAATGAGTCTGATAAATCCATTTCTAGTTCCCATTTCTTGATTGTAAGAGTGCTTTTTCCAAAGGACCAAGGTCTTTCACTCAGAATCTTATTCAAATCTTCTTTACAGTTAAAGATAAAAGAGAAAAAACCATTCACCATTGGTGCAATGTCTACTTCTCCGCGTATAGCCCATTTCTTTCTAATCATAGATCTGAGTGAATCTATATTTGGTCTAGCTCTTAGAAACTTTCCAACTAGGGTGAGATCCATTGATGATACAGAGAAATCAAGTAGAGGGTCTGGGATGAAAATTTGAAACTCACCTTTCTCCCAGCATGATTTAGACATCACTAGTGGGAAAAGGATTTCCCTGTTGATTTTTTCCCAAACAACGACGACCAGGTCCTTTGTTCAGGGGCCCCTATTTGTCTTTCAGAGTTCTTTTCTTTTTTATGTTTGGATTTATCTTTCACTTTCTCTATGAATTGTTCTAATGTACTTTTTGATGGTGAGTCTCCAGCCCCATTATAGGAATCATTAACAGATGAAAGCCTTCTTGTGTCTGCGTCAATTAGTAAACCTGACCCTCCACATTTTCCTTCTTCCTCTGCTGAACCAACCGGATCTGTTCTTCCTGCCAAATTCTCCCCATTTCTTTTCCCGCTCATTTTGAATTCAAAATCTGTTACTAACACACGACACTCTATCTTCTTTTCCCATTTCTTTTCCCGCTAAGATTTTTATAGTTTGCACATAGTTAACCTCATGGATTTTCATATTTTCTTCTTGATATCAACATTGTTGTGTGATAACTTATATAGATGATGGCATATTGTTAATTATGGAATGTGTGAATGTTGGTAAATAAATTTTGTAAGGGAATCTCCCACTTTTAAAATCAATCATGTGAACCTTACTTTTGTTTATGTTTTTGAATTGTTGTATGAATATTTTGTGTACATGACATAGAATAAATGTGACTTTGTGTTGTTAACAAAATTAGTATGTGGTAATGTGACCATAAGATACTCATGTAATGAATCTTTTCCCTCTTGAAACCAACTTCTATCAATTAAAATCTGCCAAAGTATAATGTTGTAATGTGTGGTGTAATCCCACATCACTACTCTAGTAACGAGCATTGGTACAAGTAAGAGGTTGAGGGTAGAGAAGCACTACATCTGTAATGATTTAGAGCAGGTATGGGCTAGGAAGTGGAGTCTATCATAGGCTGAAAATTTAATTTTCCCCTTTGCAAAAAGTAGCCACTACATTAATTTAGAGTGTGCACCATGAATGCCACAATTCAGTCATGGAATCTTAGTGTATAATGGTCAATTTATGGATTGAGTGTCCCTTTAACCCTATTTTTGAGGTTGTGGAAAAAGAAACCCTTATGAAATTTTATTGTTTAAACCTTGTGAAGCACTAATTTTTCCTCTAAATTGGATATTTATGTAAAATTATTAGAGTGGTACTTATTGAAATGCATGCATGTGTTGGATGGTAAGTAAAAACATGTTATGGATGAGGTATTATTTTGTTGTACCTATTAGAGATATTATAAGATGAATATTTTTTATTTTTTTAAAAAGGCATAAATATTATGAATGCCTATTTTATGATCTAAAATATCACCATAAAAACCTAATTAGGTAGTGTTAAAATCCTAGGTACCCACTTGACTCTTTGATAGAGTGATAAAAGTTGGGCAATTCCCTCAGATGGCTTATTTTTTGATGGTGGGATTGGTATCCTTGGACCATTGTGTGATCTCACATGTGTTATATAACATGTTTTAAAACTTTGGGTTTCATGTGATACCTACGATGGCTTCTCTGATGTTCAATGTGGTTAGTACAGGATGTTACACTAACCCATAAATGGTTGATGATTAATTAGAGTAACCATAATAGTATGGATTAATACCTTTATTGAATGACATTCTGTAATGAATGTTCTTAAGGTTATGCATGTGACATAATTATTATAGTATAATATTCCACTCTTAATTTGAAAATCTGATTTCAATCTAGTTGGATTGGATGATTACAATCATTGGCCTCAAGTTGCAAGTTTGTGCATGTTGACACAAAGATGAATAATGAATCTAGTAAAGTTTTTATGTTCAAATTTCTAATCTAATTTAAACAATCAATTTATAACTTGTTGAACTATGGTTTTATTTTTCTAATTGAAAGTGTCGATAACGTTTTTATTCAAAATAATACCTAGGTAAGTGTAAGCTATTGTATTTTGGAACATTGTACTTCTATTATGTTTTAATAACTGCCTTCACAAATGGCTAGAAATAAAATAATAGTGTTGTTTTAAAATTAACAGTTATTGCCTTGGAATTTTGATTATTAATGAAGGCATATTTGATTTTTTAAGCCTATTGGTAGTTAGTTTTGACAAATTATAATGTTATTAACAACCTTTTAAGGCATGATATTGGGAAAAGTTATAATGAAGTTGGATATTTGGTGAAATTTTATATTGTAAAAATGCTACATAAGTGTTATTATGCCATATCAATGTCACAAAGGACACATTAATGTAGGAAGTAAGCCATTATTTAGCCTAATGTAATGAAAAATGTGGCTATCCTAATGGCATAAAATAAGAATGCCAATAAGATAAGGCTGAGGCATTACCATTCATCAATGGCTGGAGATGTTCTAAAGCTACGATAATTGGTTTATTTGGACATCTTTAGATAAATTTTTTTTTACTGTTGATATTCATCAAGATGACTCCTCTTTAAGGAGGGGAGGATGTCATGACCTGACCTTGTGGCCCCTTATAGATATTTGATTATATTAATTTTAACATGTTTTGATAGAATTTGGACTAATGATAGTTGATTTTGGTTCTATTTCATATGTTGAGATGTCAAATATATGGGGTAGTTGTGATTATGTTATATGATGGTTGATGCTTACACTAGATTCATTTTATCTTCATATATATACTACTTACACTAGATTCATTTTATCTTGCTATATATATATATATACTACTTTAGTTTATTTATGCTATTGTATGTTATTTATTTAGGTTTTACTTATGTGGATTGACATTGATTACTCTTGTAATTGTTGATTACGTTTTATAAGTCATACTCAGGTTCATGGTCATTAGTACTAATTTTGGTTCCATTTATATCTATAGATGACTATGCTTAAATTGTTACTTCATGTTTAATGATTCATTTTGAATTTATTATTATTTCATCAACATCATCCTGGTACTACTAATGTCTTATTTGGTGGATGGAGGAATTATGCCACAAGCTAGGCTCAATAGTGGGTTTAGACATCTCAGGTACACTCAAGGAGTGATTGAGTAGTCGAAAGTCACTGTGATAGTTATAATATATATGATGTGATACTGAACCACCATCATTTATATTTTTATTTCATTATCACTTTTCATCTTTTATTGATCTTGCCTTATATTATGTGTATGAATGTTGTTACAATTCCTTGTTTAGAGTTAATGAGTTTTGATTTCATTATTGCTCTTGTATGTTCCTTATGTGCTTGAAGTGGCTTATATTATTAGCCTAGTTTTTCTGGATTTAACTAGACCCATATGGGTCTCTTGGCCTTGGAAATTCCATCATGGAACCCCCCTTTGTGGTAATTCAACTCACCATGATTTTTTTGATCGACTTAAAAGGGTTTTTCTAATTAGTATTATCTTAATGATTGTGCTTATTATTTTTATTATTATCCATCAATGAATTTGACTTTTTTTATTATTTTAAATATTTTATTGTTTATTTTTATTAATAATTGATTTATTATTTTTTGTAATTATATTATTTAATTATTTATTATTATTTTATTAATCGACTTAAGGAATTATTTAATCATTTTTATTATTTTATCAGTGTTGCATTCTTTTGTTTAGTTATTGTTGACCTTTGGTGGAATTAAAAACCATTATAGTTGGGTTCATTTTAATTATTATTATTTTTCATTGTTGCATTCTTTTATTTTTGGTTGACTCATTCCCCTAGACACACTACACCCTTCCTTTTGTAGAGTTACTCTATTAGGTCAAAACCCTATGCTGCAAGTAGGGTATGGAGGAGGAAAATGGAGAGTTTGTGGCCTGTTGGGCCTATACTTGGGATTTTTTTAGGGTGAGCTTCATTGGGTAAGGATAATCCTATTAAATGAAGGAAGCCATGACATTTACTATGGTGACCTTTAAATTTATTCCAAGTAAGTAATGCATTTGTTTTTTAATGATGGGCATTATGGTTCCTTAATTGGGCATAGTTTCTAGAATAAAATGAGATAATCATTTTAGATTCATGGGGAAGTTTTGAGACTTCCCGATGAATATAAAATGGACAAAATTGATTCAAAAACCAATTTTGTCTTTGGTAGGTTCTATAAGATTATATTGGGCTTTTAATTTTATGACTACATTTATTAAAAAGTGAGATAATTTAAATTGAGGGTTTTTGTAAATTAGGCATCTACTCAAAGTTTAAATATTAGTTAGAACACTTGTAATACCTCCAAACTAGCTTAACTAGAATTTTAATCATAATTCTCAATTTGGTCTCTTCATATGGGTTTGTTTACTATTGATCGATCTATTTTTTATTTACCACTGATAGAGTTTGATATATATTGTATGTAGTCTCCTCCATAACTAACAACACTGATTGCAATGCCTAATTTAGTTTGTTATTAAGGGCTTGTTTTTTATTGATAATGTTTTGTTAGATATCATATGTTAGTAAGGATAAAATTTTCTAAAGTTTTAATTCCTTCCTTATATGTGATTTTATTCAATCTTATTTTGCTAAATATTGTACATAAATAAGGACATATTTTTTTGAAGCTTTAATGCCTTCCTTATATGTGATTCTATTTAAGATTTTTTTGATGGATATCATATGTGAATGAGTATATATTTTTTTAAAGTCTTGATGTGTTCTTGATATATTATTATGTTCACGCTTATATAATATTTAGTTGACACTTGATGCCATACCCTCTATTATGCATATCTCTCTTCTAGATTTTTAAGTTTTAGTTGGTAATAAAATTGATTTTACTTGCTTA